>JAEIFU010000735.1:0-101930 GCA_018904235.1 Lordiphosa stackelbergi | reverse complement strand
AGGGTTAAAGCGAGACGACCATACTCCCAAATATATCCACAGAGGGCATTAGATAAGCTGCGGTGCTCACTGAATGGCTCCATATTCCTTTCAAAACAAAAATTTATGTAAAAACATAACAAAAACCGTTTAATACGTGTTTTTTAACTTCATATTAAAGTATTTAAATACATCATGTTCGATAAATTTTATTTGGTTAAGTACTTTTAAAGCCACAGAAGAGTTCTTACACGAACTGCTTCTGCCCACTCAAATCATTTATTAGGTCCCTCACCAGCATGAATCAAAAGGTGTCTAGTTAAACTTATTTTTATTTTATAAGTCTTTGGGCAGTGGGAACATTTGAAGGGCTTTTCGCCCGTATGCGTGAGAAGATGACTCTTTAAAACCCCGCTTTGGGCAAAAGACATTGAGCATTTTGTACACTTGTAAGGACGTTCGCCAGTATGCGTGCGCAGATGTAGTCTCAAATGGTTCTTACTAACAAAGGTCTTAGAACAGTGGGAACATTCAAAGGGCCTCTCACCCTTATGCGTAAGAAGATGACTCTTTAGAATGTTACTTCGGGCAAAAGATTTCGAGCACTCTGGACACTGAAAAGGCCGTTCGCCAGTATGCGTGCGTTGGTGAACTGTTAGACTGTCCTTATATCTAAAGGTTTTTGTACACTGGGAGCATTTGAAGGAATTCTTTTCAGTATGCGTGAGAAGATGAATCTTTAGAGTGCCACTTCGGGCAAAAGATTGTAAGCATTCTGTACACTGGAATGGCCTTTCGCCTGTATGTGTGCGTTGGTGTTCCACCAATTTGCTCTTTCTAGTAAATGCCTTGGAACAGTGGGAACATTCAAAGGGTCTCTCTTCAGTATGTGTGGCAAGATGTTGTTTCAGAATGCTATTAATGCTAAAGGTCTTTGGGCAGTGGGAGCATTCAAAGGGTTTCTTGCCAGTATGCGTGAGAAGATGTCTCTTCAGAGAGTCACTTTGGGTGAAGGACATTGGGCACTCTGTACACTTGAAGGGTCGTTCGCCAGTATGCGTGCGAAGGTGTTTCCTTAGATTGCCTTTTATGCTAAAGCTTTTTGTACAGCTAGAACATTTGTAGGGTCGATCGCCAGTATGTATGCGATGATGAACTGTTAGACTTCTTTTATGGGCTAAAATTTTTGGACAGTGGGAACATTTGTAGGATCCTTTTCCAGTCTTTGTGAAAGCCTCTTCTTCGCTAAGGCTCTCCTCTTCCGATTCGCTCTCTTCACTCTCACTGGTTTCCTCTGGCTTGAACTGCGGTCCGTCCATGCTGCATGATGGTTCATTCTGCTTCATCTGCTCGCTTAACCACTGCAGACTCTGCTCAAATCGTCGCTTAAAGTTTAAAGCAGTTTTGGCCGCGGCCAAGCACGAAGGGCAAATCCATTCAGGTAGATCCTCATTAGGTTTGACAATCCGACCGGTTACCTCCTCTAATAGAATCATCAAGTCGGCGTCAGTGTAGATATTCTGCCAGTTGGTGTCCTCATCAGTTTCCAAACTGGTCTCGCAAGCCCGGCATAGCTTGTACACATTGGGACTCTTCGCTTTGCTATCCATTCTACAATAAAATCTCTTTTAAAATATTAATTTAAGCAACAATTGTCAAGTGTTACCTTAAGTGGCAAGTGCGAAATGCTGATCTGAACTAGTTCCAATTTAGTTCCAAGAGAACTAGTTGGAGGTAAATTCCATTAAATCTTTATTTCAAAAGTTAAATCCAGAAATTGATGTTTTTCCCACAAGTTAAGGATTGTAGCCAGGTTTAATTGTATTGCAATTGTGGTAATTGCACACCACCAGAAAGATTTTCTGCAATATCACTTAAATAGAGCGCGACAAGCAAAGGGCTAAGCACACACCCTTGCTTAACTCCAAGATTCGTATCAAACCATTGAGACAGAGTTCATAGAGAGAATATAAGCTTTTCATCCCATGCTGATCATGGGATCATCCCATGTTAATGTATTGTTAAATGTAAATCCTAAATAAGCAGTATTTTCCACATAGTCTGTATTAGTACTGTCAATTTCAAGCTTTTGCAATGCACTTTTTTAGTCAATAATCTTTAACTCATTTCTCCTAGCCCAATCACTAATTATACTTAGTTCGCTATTACAAATACACTCACTCGCTAACTACTAATACACTCAGAAATTTTGGCTAACGGACGACTAACATACATATGCACATAGTCGGCAGACATTTGGACTTCACATTTAAAAAAAACAGGGATTGTAAATATGAGTTTGAAAAAATTGAACCTGAAAAAAATTATCTACTTTAATGGGAAAATCTTAGATATACTAATTCAGGATGCAGTATCCTGTTAACAAGATTAATTTTTATTTTTATTTAAAATATTAAAAATTAACTCTTATTTTTCGATCAAAATAAAAAAATTATGATATAAAAATTGAATTTAAATTTTTATTTAAAAAATCATAAAATAAAGTTATTTTTCAATTTTTATAAAAAAATCTAAAATTAAAAGTTATTTTTTATTAAAAAAATCTAAAAAAAAGTTATTTTTTCAATTTTTATTAAAAACTTCAAAAACAAAAACTATTTTCCAATTTTTATAAAAAAATCCAAAATAAAAGTAAGCAATAGTAAAAAATTGAATGTAAATATCTTGAGAAACGCGTAGTGTATTTCCAAAATTCAAAAACATTCATGATGTACAGCTCAATACCTATCAGTTGATACATCACATGTCCTGAAAGGACCAACATTAAGGATCCTTAAGGTATGAATTCATGGAAGTAAAAAAAATAACATGTGGTGGCAAGGAACCTCGTGATGTATATGGGCATCCGCCAAATGGTCAACCTGGACCGAAAAATAAAATTTAATGTCATTATACCCTTGGAGAGGGTATATTAAAATTGTCCGGATGTTTGTAACGCACAGAAGGAAACATCTCCGACCACATAAAGTATATATATTCTTGATCAGCATGAGGGGCTGAGTTGATATAGCCATGTCCCGTCTGTCCGTCTGTTTCTATGCTATCTCCTCCGTCAGTTTTAAAGCTATCTCAACCAAACTTTGCACGAAGTCTTTTGGTATAAATACGCTGCACATTTGTCGGAATCGGCCGGATCGGATGATTCCTTAAAAACGATCGGTTGAAAAAGTAGTTTTAGTGAGAAAAACTTTTTTGTTTTCAATGCTATCGCTCCCAACCCCCGTATTTATAAGTTTTCTATGCTTTCACATAATTTCAGCAAGTTTTATTCAAATCGGGCAACTATATAATATAGCTGCCATACAAAAGATAGGTCTGAAAAAAGTCTTAGTAAGAAAAACTTTTTTGTTTTTAATGCTACCCCCACGTTGTACAGATCTATATTATATACTACCACACAATTTTGTCAAGTTTGATTTAAATCGGATGACTATAGCATATAGCTGCCATAGGAACGATCGGTCCAAAATGTAGTTCTAGGGAAAAAATTTTTGATGAATATATCGTATCCAAATAAAAAACTGGCAGCATATATCATGCTCCAAGGGTATAAATATTTTAGGCACATTATGCTATGCTCACAACACTTCTTCATTGCAATCATAAAAAAAAAAAAAAACAAAAAAACCAAAAAGTTCGATTAACGGTAAATTTTTATCTTGTTTTTAAAACATAACTAAATTAAAAATAATTTATAAAAAATTTTTTTTTTTTTTTCTTCCTCAATAATAACACAAAAATTGTTTTAGGTATGCAAAAGTCTTTTGTTGTTATCTATTTTTAGAATGCTTTTGCATAATTCTTCTTTGGTCATCATTCTTAGTACCGTTATCACACATTTGAGTGGCGAGATTTGATTTTCTTAGGAAATAAGTTTATGTGCAAAAACCAATTAGTGTGCATTTAATGGTCGGCGTGCAACAAATTGGATGTGTTTTGATAAAAAATTAAAAGTTGAGAGTAAATTAAGTAGTTGATGCAGAAACACAAAAAAAAATTTTTAATTTTCCTAAGAATGCCGCGTGGAACACATTTATCAGCTGAGGAACGCGGACGAATCCAAGGATTGAACGAAGGTGGGGCTACCATCACTGAAATAGCTTCCAGAGTGTCTCGACACAGAAATACGATAGCTAATTTCTTAAAAAAATCCAAGCTCCTATGGTCAGATTAAACGCAGTGGCAGACCGAGCCACATCGACGATAGGTGCAAGCGTGAGATTAAGCGCCTGGCTGTAAACAATCAAATGTCTTGTACAGGCATTAAACGTCATTTAGAGCTCAATGTCGGTAGAAGACGGATCCATCAAATTTTAACTGAAAATTGTAACCTTAAACATAGTTCCCGGGTGGCTGTACCGATGCTATTGCCACGCCATCTTAAGGCTCGTTTGGCGTTTGCTGACAGGTACAAATTTTGGACCGAAGAATTCCGAAACGTTATTTTTTCGGATGAAAAAAGTTTAATCTTGATGGTCCTGATGGCTGTCATAAGTATTGGCGTGACTTAAGAAAACCAAGAGAAACTCGCCATAAGAGGAATCACGGCGGTGGATCACTGATGATTTGGGCCTGTTTCGGATATGCAGGAAAGTCTCGGCTATGTTTTATTCCAATAAGAACAAACTCAGAAATCTATATTCAATTGCTGGAGAGTGAATTAATAGATTTTGCAGACGATCTTTACGAAGATAGATGGATTTTTCAACAGGACAACGCTCCAATCCAAACATCAAAAGCCACAAAGGCTTATTTTTCTTCAAGAAAAATACCTGTACTGGAGTGGCCGGCTATCAGTTCTGACTTGAACCCAATTGAGGACCTCTGGGGTATCCTATCAGCCAGGATTTATAAAGGTGGGAGGCAGTTCGACTCAATTAAGCATTTAAAGTACGCTTTGCTTGCAGAATGGGAGTTAATAAGCAATGAAACTCTCCAAAATCTGGCAGATTCCATGCCAAACCGCCTTGCAAAAGTCTTAGAGGCAAAAGGAAAGCACATTAACTATTAAAGTTGATCAAAAGTTTGAACTTAATACAAAATTTTTGAGAACTATATAAAATGCACATATACTTATTTCCTAAGAATGAAATACATTTGTTAAATAATAATTTTTTGTTAATAAATATTGAAGTACTGTAAGGCAGTTCTTAGTTACTGGCTCTAGAGCTATAAGTAAAAAATATACTTGGCTTGAATCGTTTGGTTTAAAACAAGGTTTTTCCAAAAATGTTAATGCACATATACTTATTGCACTGAGGTAGCTAAGACAGTTCTGCTGCCGACGAGACTACCTGGTCTAGTTGTATCATGTGCCAGGTCGCTTAGCCTATTTGCCAGGAGGCATATATTGTCTGCATAGTCCAGATGCCGCAATGTGGTTGTCAAGTGTCCACCTGATGCCGCTAGTGTTAGGTGCTGGTCGAATAGTGGAGACAGAGCACAACCCTGCCGAACGCCGCTGAGGACTGGGAAAGGCTGCGAGAGCTTTCCGCCATGAAGCACTCTGCACTGGGCGCTGTCGTATGTTGCTCTGATGAGGGATATAAGTTTTTCCGGTATCCACCTCCTTCGCAACCCTTGCGAGATGCATTCCCTGCTTACGCTGTCGAAGACCTTCGCGAAGTCTACGTAAGCCATGTGAAGGTCCGTTCTGTATTCCCTGCATTGCTCGATCAGGATGCGGACAGTGTTAATATGATCCGTGCATGAAGAACCTTTTCTGAAACCGGTTTGCTCTTCGCCTCATTGATAAAAAGACTAAACAATAGTGGTCCTAGGACAGATTCTTGTGGACAACAATTCTGCTTCAGAGTTCTGTCTTTACATGTTTTTTCGGATTAAAGTCAGGATAAAAATCCGTATGCGTGAGAAGATGTGCCTTTAGATTGGCGTTTTGTGCAAAGGACATCGAGCACTCGGTGCACTTGAAAGGACGTTCGCCCGTATGCGTGATGTGGTGTTTCGCCAGATTGCCCTTACTTACAAAAGACTTTGAGCAGTGGGAACATTGGAAGGGTTTCTCACCCGTATGCATGAGAAGATGACCCTTTAGAGTGCCACTTTGGGTAAAAGACATTGAGCACTCGGTACACTTGAAAGGTCTTTCGCCCGTATGCGTGAGATAGTGTTTCGCCAGATTGCCCTTATTTCCAAAGGTCCTTGAGCAGTGGGAACATTCGAAGGGCTTTTCACCCGTATGCGTGCGCAGATGTGTCCTTAGAGAGCCACTTTGGGTAAAGGACATCGAGCACTCGGTACACTGGTAAGGCCTTTCGCCAGTATGCGTGCGAATGTGTTGCTTTAGATTCCTACTATTTCCAAAGGCCTTTGAGCAGTGAGAACATACGAAAGCTCCTTCTCCAGCAGGAGTGAGAAGGTGACTGCTGACTGGCAACTGGAACGATGGTTTGCTAGAATGCGTAAGAAGATGACGCTTTAGAGACCCACTTCGGGTGTAGGACGTTGAACACTCTGTACATTTAAAGGGTCGCTCTCCAGTATGTGTGGCAAGGTGAAAGACTAAAGCAGATTTCTTGCAAAAGGACATTGTGCAGTGGGAACATTGGTAGGGTCGTTCTCCAGTGTGAAAGCGAAGGTGTTCCGTTAGATGACCAGGAAGCCTGAAGGTCTTCGAGCACTGTGTACACTTAAAGGGTCGTTCTCCCGTATGGATTCGATAGTGTTTCGTTAGATCGCCCTTGTGGTTAAAGGTCTGCGAGCAGCTAGAACATTCGAATGGTCGTTCGCCAGTGTGAATGCGCTGGTGAATTTCTAGCTTGCTTTTATGTTTAAAAATCTTTGGGCAGTGGAAACAATTGTAGGGTCCTTTTCCGGCCTTTGTGAAGGCCTCCTCTTCGCTCTCTTCACTGATGCACTCATTCTGCTCCATCTGCTTGTTTAGATACTGCAGACTCTTCTCAAATCGTCGCTTAAAGTTCAAAGCAATTTTTGACGCTGCCCAGCATGGAGGGCATATCCATTCAGGTAGATCTTCAGTAGGTTGGACAATCCTACCAGTTACCTCCTCTAATAAAGTCATCAAGTCGGTCTGAATGAACATATTCTGCCAGTTGGTGTCAACCTCAGTGCCCGAACTGGACTGACAAGCACGGCATAGCTTGACTATATTGGGACTCTTTGCTCTGCTATGCATTTTACAACAAAATCTCTTTTAAAATATAAATTTAAGCAAGAATTGTCAAGTGTGACCGTAAGTGGCAAGTGCTAAGACGCTGATCTGAACTAGTTCCAAGAAAACTAGCTGGAAATCAATTCCATTAATTTATTTCAAAAATTAAATCCAAAAGATGATATTAACCACAAAGGAAAAGCTCAACTAATTTTAACCAGCTTTAATTAATTGTGAAAAACTTATAAAAAACAAATAATTGTAAAGTCAACAGATCAAGCATCTCCATATGCAAATAGGGGAGAATGGGGGGTTCTGAGCCGTGGTCTTAGCCACTGAGGATATTGGCCAAACTGAATATTTTAAACTTTTTTTGTTTTTGTCATGTGTCTCCCTTCTTATTACCTAACTTTTGGCAAGCAACCTATCAGTCTTCAACTTCTTTAAGTTCGTGAACCAGAACTGGACTTTTTTTTACAAAAAAAAAAAGTTTTTTTTTTCCATTTTTGACTTGTGAATATTATACAAAATTCGTTCGTAATGATAAAAGTAAGTATGAGGGAAACATCTTTGGTCAATTGCCGCCTTTAAGATAAAATTTTTTTTTGTAACAATTTTTTTTTGATATGTGACGTCACCAAAAATAAGTGAGATATGGGGGTTGTGAGCCACTTTGAAAAAAAAGCGGTTTTGACTTTCAAAGATAATTTAATGACGCGCAATAAAACAGAGGAAAAACTCTCCAAAGAAGTAAAAAACATTAAAAAAGGCAAGCAAGAGAACAGCCACAAGCAAAAAGTGATGGTATATAAAAGAAAACAAGCCTGATGCCGTCAATCAATTTGCACTCTTCATTGATAATTCTTAATTCAGAATATGAGAAAAATTGTTCATTTTTTCATTTAATAAAGAATAATGGCTTGGAAAACAAGAATTTTGAACTTTTAGATGGGTGGCTGTGAGCCCCCACAAATTTTCGAAATTTAAAAAAACAATTTTTTTCAATATGAAATAAAAAAACCCAAAATTTTATTTTTTAAAACTAGTTATGAGGAAAGTTTTGCGTATCTCTTACCTAAAATATACAAAATTTGCAGATGGGGAACGAAAAAAAATCATTTTTGGCGAAGTTATGTTCGAAAAACAAAACTATGATCACAACCCCCACTCTCCCTTTTAAATTTGAAACTTGGAAAAAGGGTTTTTTTCGGGAAATTTTTTTTTTTGTGAAAATCACAGATAATTATAATCTTATGGCTAATATTTAGTCACTAACAGAGCAAGGGAGGCAACACACCGTGCACTAAAATATGGTCCACCTGCGTGGTGGTCCTCATATTTATAAAAACCGGCCGGTTCGATTCCATGGTTGGTGGGGGGGGCTGACTGGGGTGGTTTTGGGTTCGGTTTGCGCTGTATTCATTCAAACTAAGGAAATGTTTTTTTGATACATTTAGGGCCGGTATCACATCATTTACATAGAGCTATCTGTCACATAAACTAACAATTAACAGTATAAATTTGATGACTATCTGACACATAGCAGCTATCTGGGAAAAACAGAAATCGGCCCTTAGATTATTATTTAGGTTAGGCTTAGCTTGTTTAGTCAGGTTATTAGTTATTATTTAATAAGCATTTAATTTTTATTCAACTCAAAATTTTGCTTTGATTACATAACGATATTTTTAAGACTATATGTTAATAGTTACCATAATATTCAACTCGGCCCCGTCATATACTCATATTTACATATTCCCATACCTCGCCTTTTGGCACCACCTATGTTGATAAAAAGTAATACCCTCCTCTTCTCAGTGAGTAGCTCGCTGCTCGAGCTCGTAGTCCTGGCGTTCTGTCCTCTACTCTCCTGCATTGTTTGTAGCCAGTTCTATTGCGTCATCAGCCAGGATTTCGTTGTCGATATGATTCTCCAATTGGGAGTCCAATTGAGAATCTCCCGCCTTACCGTATGATTAGACAGCATCTCCACATTTCTTTGGCTGCAGTGTCCTTGTTCACCTTTTCGTCAGAGTGGCCCGCCAGCTCATCACGGGCCTGAAAGACATCCTTGTCCTTCTCCATGGTAGACTCGCTCTCCTGCTGAGAACAATCCACGTTCATTGCTGCCCTTTAAGCTGCTCTGCATATGGACCGTGTTGGTTGCCGTCCTCATCTTTGCCATGAAGGTACTGATCCAGTTGTTGAAACTCCTGCTTACTGAGCGCATTTATTAGCAACCTCCGATTCAGCGCATTTGTTGGCAACCTCCGATTCAGACAGAATTATTGAAGGTGCCTCCTGGGCAAAATTAGCAGCATCTGCTGCTCGCACATATATTTTTCATTTACCCGCCTCGGGTGAATCTGAACAAGGAGAAAGTCGGCCCTTGAAGTTGTGGGTGTTTCCCCAATGGTGTACCCGGGGTTTCCAGATGTGGCCTTCTGACTGTCTGTTCTGAGCAATCCTTTCAGCTCTTTTCCATTGGTCTTACATATACGTTCCTCCAAGCAGTATAGTGGGATTGTTCTTGCATAAGTGAGGAAGTAAGTAAACTCCTTGCTTCCCATTTTAGGCACTCGTTTAGGTAATGCATCTTGATGGCATCCCCGAAGTCTGCTCTCGTGGATTGCCTGCTTAAACCATTCATAAAATGTTAGTTAATCTTTGGGGCTTCCACTAAATGTCGGCATTTGTGTCGCTGCCGCAGAGGGTAGAGGTGGTAACGCTGCTAAAGTTGAAGCTGTCTTTGCATCCTTTCCTGCTTTCGAACATCCAACATTTCCACTCATACTCATGGCCTCAATTCTCAGGTCAAGAATCTTGTAATCATGGATGAGAACATTCATATTCTTCAGCCTTTTATGTTTCTTCCAACGCTGTCAACATAATTTCAATCTTGGATTTGTGCTTAAATATTTCATCAGTGTACAACTATGAAGCAATTGCTAGCTTCTTCAACAGCTTGTCTTAGTTTGCCTGCATGTGAGTCCACTAGTTTCACCAATTCATCTATTGTCCTTGCAGAACCAAATCTGTCCGCTTCGGTAGCATGGGCGCGTCGTCGTGTGCCGCTGCACATTATTTCCTTCGATGGCCCGGTTTCCTGCATGGCGTGGTCACTCATATTGACCTTTAATATTTCCTGGGGAGTCAGGATCTTTTCAAGAAGCTTAGGAATATCCAAAAGTTTCGATACACACCTTTAGTTCGAAATGATTGACTTTAGTCCCATTTTATTTATAGGAATGTTATAGGACTCTTTCCAAAGACTAGGGGAATCTCCCTGTTGAAGAGACATGTTAAATATTTAGTTAACAGAGCGGCGCACATAAGGAGTCAGCACAAAGTTTCAACACACAGCTGGGAACATTGTCAGGTCCGGGACTGAAAGAGAACTTGATTGTTCGTACTATCTACAACAGGGCATACAATGCAGTTGGAATTTGCCACAGAATAAGGATATTTAGAGCACAAAATTATAAGCAGATGCAGAATAGCAATGTTGGAAAAATGTTGCAAAATAGATTGGCAATATCAGAGTCGTTGTCACCCGATACTTTATCTAAAGAAAGGAAGGATGGGAATTGAGAGCATTTCCTTTTAGCATTGACAAAGTTGTAGAACTTCTTTGGGTCATCGTGAAAGCTCAACTTCATCTGACCAAGTAGTCCTTATAGCATACTGGGTTGAGATCCATAAATTTGGATCGTGCCAACGAATATTTGGCAAACCACGCGGGATCCAGTTTTTTAAATTTTTTGACGAGCCGAGACTTAATATTTTTAAGGTTAGCGCTAACAAAATCAAGACTTGACCTGTTTTTATTTTCTGTCCTAAGAAATTTGGTGTTCTTAGCTTTTTTACAACAACTCTTGCTTTTCCACGTATTTATACTCTGTATATTCTGTAAATATTGTGAAAAAGTATGTATCGGAGAAGGAATCATTTACAACCCTATAAATTATACATATATTTTTTATCAGCTTCGACAGCCGAGTCTATATACAGTCCGTAGGAACGAAAAGATCTCAGAAATGATAAGAGATAGAGGTTGACATGTATGGGGCATTTTTGTATTTCTAATACTTGCAGACAGATTCCCTTTTAGAAAAAAACGTCATATGTCCCACAGTTTTGTAGAGATGGTTGTGATAGATGGTACCTTCTAAAAGATATTTTGTAAATAAAATTAATTAATCATTTGAAAAAAAAGTTATTAAAATTGGATGACCGGATCGATCAGACGAGTTATAAAAAAACAAACAATTATGATATAAAAACTTTGGGGGTAGTAAGTATGTTATATTTTTATTTTACAGAGTTTGATTGGTCCGAATTATATCTTTACCATATTTTTCGTGATCAGTTGGGCACGCACTTGCTTTCTACCAAATAATGCACTGCGATTTGGCTCGATTTGGTTACCATTCCAGACTTCATATCCAGATCCCATCTACATCCCTTGAAGATCCCATCCAGATTCCACCCAGATCCCAGCCAAATTCTAACCAGATCTCAGCCAGATACCTCCCAGATAATTCCCACCCAAATCCCTCACAAATAACACCAGATCCCACCCAGAACTTTTCCGGAACCCACCCAGTTGCCCCTTTTCAGCATTTATCCTACCTCTTCACTTCCCCCATCTGTCAACAAAACAAAATATAATGAGTAGTAGTGATGAAACAAATTATATAAAGGTACGAATTTAAAGATGATTACACAAAATTGTATTATTGTTAACGACATCGAATATCAAAAATCCTTTTAACCACATATTCTACATAAGTTTTAGATGCGATTTAAAAAACAAAAAACATTCATCATAATTTTAATCATTCGAGGTAGAATGATCGTGTTATTTATTAGTTCCTTTATCATTATGAATGCAATGATGTTTCGTTAAAGAAATTTTTCGAATAAAAGTCTTTGAGCAATTAGAACATTTGAAGGGCTTCTCACCCCCATGCGTGAGAAGATGTTTCTTTAGATTGCTGTTTTGGGTAAAAGACATTGAGCACTCTGTACACTTGAAAGGTCTTTCTCCACTATGCGTGAGAAGATGACTCTTTAGAGAGTCACTTTGGTTAAAAGACTTTAAGCACTTTGAACACTTAAACGGTCGTTCGCCAGTATGCGTGCGAAGGTGCCTCTCCAGATTGCTCTTCCAGCTAAAAGTCTTCGGGCACTGTGAACACTTAAAGGATCGTTCACCAGTATGGATTGGATTGTGATTCATTAGATTGCTCTTAGTGTTAAAGGTCTTGAAGCAGTGGGAACATTTGAAGGGTTTCTTGCCAGTATGAGTGAGAAGATGATGCTTTAGAGAAGATCTTTGGGTGAATGCCATCGAGCACTCTGTACACTTGTAAGGACGTTCGCCAGTATGCGTGCGAATGTGTCGTTCCAGATACTTCGTACTGACAAAGGTCTTAGGGCAGTGGGAACATTTGAAGGGTTTTTCTACAGAATGCGTGAGAAGATGAATCTTTAGAGAGTTCATTTGGTTGAAGGACATGGAGCACTTTGTACACTTGAAAGGTCGTTCGCCTGTATGAGTCCGATGATGTTGCTGCAGATTGCCCTTACTGCTAAATGTTTTTAGGCAGTACGAACATTCGTAGGGTGCTTTTATAGTCTTTACTTCGAATTTGAAGATCTCGTCTTCCGATTCGCTCTCTTCTCTAGTGCTATCGCTTTCAAAGGTCTTCTCTTGATTGAGCTGCGGACCGTCCTTGCTGGCGGTGGGTTCATTCTGCTCCATCTGCTTGTTTAAGCACTGCAGACTCTTCTCAAATCGTTGCTTGAATTTCAAAGCAATTTTTGCCGCTGCCAGGCAAGAAGGGCATATCCATTCAGGTTGATCCTCATTAGGTTGGACCATTCGACCAGTTACCTCCTCTAATAACATCATCAAGTCGGAGTCAGTGTAGATATTCTGCCAGTTGGTGTCCTCATAAGTATCCGAACTAGACTCACAAGCCCGGCATAGCTTGTACACATTGCGACTCTTTGCTCTGCGTTTCATTTTACAACAAAATCTCTTTTAAAATATAAATTTAAGCAATAATTGTCATGTGTGACCGTAAGTGGCAAGTGCAAAATTGCTGAACTGAATCAGTTCAAAAGAATTTTTTTAGTATACAGCAACCTTGTATCGCACTTAGAGGTTACAATCGCTATGCAGCAGAGATGGGCGCGTCGCGACGCTCACAATGCACACGGGCAGCGCTTTGCCTCGTGCATTGCGCCCATCTCTGCTATACAGAGTTATCGGCGAAATTGCCGCACTTTTAATGTGTAACTTGTAGCAAAATGCATAAAGAAGTATATAGAAAAAATTTCGCGATATTTGGGTAAAGCAGATGTTCGCGTTAGATTTTCTGAAAACCAAAGTAGTACCGAATGACGTCGATGTTAATATTATTACTGACGATGTTGAGCCCTTCATAAATCGGACTCTTTATTTGGGATACGAGTTTGAAACTAATTTAAATAGTTTAAAAGCCAAAATTGATGACACCACCGAAGGTGCAATTCGTCATCATTGTACTGATTTTATTATTGACTTAATAAATTAGTTAAAACAAAGCACTTTAATAAAATCTATCACTTAACATAAAGTTAAATTATATCCCCATTTATATTCAGACTTCCCGACAACATTTCAACTTTACAGAAAATATACACTTTTTTCTGTTGAAAATGTATTGCGACAAAAAAAGGAGCCAATAACTTCAATTTGCAACTTTTAAAATGCCATCATATTCTATTGAAAATATTGTTTCTCAATATAATATGGTCCATTTTACTGAATGGACAAACACCGATAGCACTATCGAATTTTGAAGTGAGGTAAAAATATACAAAGATTCGGCAGGAATGGCAACATTTGCTATTAATATGATGTCATTGCCGTGGTCAAATGCAGAGGTGGAACGCGTATTTAGCCAAACTTGGTTAAAACGAAGTTGCGAAACCGTATTCAAATAAAAACTCTGAATGCAATTTTAAGTATCAGGTAAGTAATTATTAAAATAGAATTATAAATTATTTCTATTTGGTTTTTTAGGTTTTGTCTACGACGGCAAGATGCCTGTTGCCATAATTATCAGATACCGGAAAAGTATCTAAAATTTATTAAGTCAAACGAATCTTATGATTCAGAAAATGTCGATGAAAATGAAAAATTTATTGACAATAAAATATTATATTGAATGGAATAACTTTTTGGCAATTTTTCTTACACTTTTAGAAATTTAGGAATTTTTTGTCATTTTTTTGGGAACAATCTGGTCATTTTTTTTGCTGAACTGTTTTAACACAGTGGTAAACACTATTTTTTCATCAAAAATTAAAAAACCAGTATGTAAAGCTAACTTCGTCTGTGCCGAAGTTTTGATATACACTTGAAATAGCTTGTCTCAACGGTTAGCGACTTCGACCAAACTTCGCAGATCAGCTTAAAAATACATATTACCCATGACCGTGTTTGAGAGCAGTAATATTTAGAACAAAACAGTTTTTCTTACTAAACCCATTTTCGGATCGAACATTTGTATGCTACCAAAAGTAGTCATCCGATCCGGCTTCGGAAAACAGCGTGCAGTAAAAAGAGGACTCTGTGTAAAGATTCAGCTCGATAGCTCCAAAACTGTGGGACTAGTTCGCGTAGAAACAGACAGACGGAAGACGGATTGACAGACGGACGGACAAAGCTTAATCGACTCAGCTCGTCACCCTGATCAAGAATATATATATATTACTAATTAAAATAATATAAAAAAAGAAGAAAAAAAAAAAGAAAGATGGAGTCAATTTGTCAACACTAAAGAAATTAGATTTAAGTCGAAGTGGCGTTTATTCAATGCAGCAAATTTGGTACGTGCTTTGGTTTTACAAAAAGGATACTAAAAACTTGGACTGCACTCCAAACTACGTAATATCAATGGAAACGGGCGTGGAAGATGACCATTTTTTATACCTATTCCCTTCGCCTGCTTTGTACGAACTCAGAATCAATAGACTCCCTAATATTCTGTCTATTAAAGTGTTTGAAAAAAATACTTGCTTGGAAGAACGACATACAGAGACATATCAAACACTACGGCGACGAGTGCTATACGAGAGGATTGTAGAATAGTATGCGGAAATCTACTAAAAAGCATAGACAACATAGACTGATAAAGCAAGAGCTAGCGGCAGTAGAATATACGAAAGGAGCACTATATTGTAACGACAGAAATACTCAAAGACACTACATGAGTTTAAAGCAAGGTACGATTTGCTGAACCTAAGAAGCACAAACAACATCAAGGCACTGCAACTTGTGCTACATGACGGAGGACGGATCACCTCGCCATTTCCTAGGATGAAGCGCAGTACTCAAATAAATTTCGAGTTGGGTATTTTCATAAATGTACCCATAAATTCATCTACCAGGAAACATTAAATATTGTGAATGGGGACATAGATGGAAGTTGGGTTGGGCTAGTGAACTACTTAGAATATGCCAGGAAGAACAGGATGTGAGCATTAAATGAAGTTCCTTAGGTATTTATGTACAAATTAACTTTTAAATTCTTGTAATGTAATATGAACTCTCACGGAACTTACTGGGAACGACGGGTATCAGAAGGTTCAACGTGGGGTGCAGTCAATAGAACGGCTGCAACTGTGATGTGCAGCTCTTCAGTTTAGTTCGTGTGGGTAATGATAGGGTGTAAGGCCAAACTCTAAAAGTGAACAGGGCGAATAGCAGAAATTTTGCAGTAATTAACGATTTCTGCATAAATATATATTCAGCAAATATTATTTTACATATGCTCTTGTTTGTATTTAAAACAATAACTTTTTTGTCAAATGTGATGACTTTAAACCAAGCTTACGCCAACTAATTAAAAATGTAGGAAAGGGCCACAGTACGTATGAGTGATAAACTTTGATAACCCATAACACTCATTTTTTCTTAAATAAAGTATTGTAGTAGTAGTAGCATTTATTAATCATAGTTTTTTTTTGGCTTTGCAGTGCCGTTTGCCATTATTGTAAATGTTTTACATGTTTAAAAATAAATAGCTTAATCAGTGGCGTGCGTATGGTTATACCGCCCGGGGCGGAAGTCGGCTTTGCCGCCCTCTCCCCTTGAATCGTTCTTAATTTTAAACTTTTCTATAATTAAAATTAAGTTTTTCTATTCCTTGCAACAAAAACTTCTATAGCATTAAGGGACGTACGCAGGATTTTGATTAGGGATGATAAAGACCTTAATTATTGAGGGTTATTATTTTGCTAAAGCTGCTAATATCGTTAAGTATTATTGTAAAAAAATTCTTTAACTGTGGATATATAAGAAGGATGCGCCTCGAAAAATTTTTCGCAAAAGCCGCAGAAACGTTTTTTACATACCTCCTTAACCAAAATTTAAAAAAATTGACATCGATGGTCCAAAAGAAAAAATTATTTCGAGGTCGAAGTTTTGGATTGATGGCAAATACTCATTTTTTACATTTAACAATATTAACAATATTAAACCTTAAAAAGCTCAAAATTAACAAACATCGAACTGATATAACTTTAATATCCACTCATTGGTTTCACAATAACAACTTTGCTATTTTTCTAGCTACAAGAAATTTTGATGGTAAAAATTATGAAAGCCACACGCGACGTGCAGAAAAGCTACACGCGACGTGTAGAAATTAAAAATCTAAAATGCAAATGTAGAAAAGTTAAATGCTGGGTGTGGGCAAAGGCAAAATCTACACGACATTAGAAAATCAGCTTATTTCCCCAAATAATTCTACATTTTTCATGCAGCAATCTGAATACCACACGGACGTTTAGGTTTTCTACATTAACGTTTGGATATTGAAATCCAAAAAATCGAAAAATGTAGCTCCACATCAGTACTGAATTCTTATATTTTTCGTTTAGCAAACTGGTTGTCACACGTGACGTGTGGGATTTAAATGTACGTTTGGATTTTACAAAAATCTAAATTCTGCGTGTTGAAAAATCTACACTAATACGTGCGCAAATTTCTGTTGTCTGCATGTAAATAGCGAGAGCGATGAATTAAAACTTGAGAACTACAAGCAAACAAATATTGGATTATTCTTTTAGCAGATTCAATACAAGTAATGTCTTAGAGGCCTTGCTTACACGCGTTACGTGGCGGAGACGTCTAAAACATCATCCCAATCGTGTTGCAGTCCAAGGGGCCGGGATTTCAAATCTACTAGAGTAAGTAAAAATATAAATTTGTAAAAAAAAAAATTACACGTAAATGTAGGATCACACGTTTCGTCCGGATTTTTCAACCCACTACTTTTGTGTAGCTTTTCTGCGCGGATTGTGGCTTTCTTGAATTCTACACGGCGCGTGTAGGTTTTCTGCACGCGCGTTTGGCTTTCGGAATT
The DNA here is from genome assembly GCA_018904235.1 of Lordiphosa stackelbergi. Lineage (NCBI taxonomy): Eukaryota > Metazoa > Arthropoda > Insecta > Diptera > Drosophilidae > Lordiphosa > Lordiphosa stackelbergi. The sequence goes on along the minus strand of JAEIFU010000735.1, from coordinate 84,374 downwards.
CTACACGGCGCGTGTAGCTTTCCTGCACGCCGCATGTTGAAATGAGAAAGCAACATGCGGCGTGCAGAAAAGCTACACAAAAGTAATGGGTTGAAAATCCCGGTCGAAACGTGTAGAAATCCTACATTTTCGTCTAGCTTTGCATTTTTTTTTTCTCTGTGTATACATTTTGTAATATTTGCCGCTCTGAAATTTGCTACAACTGAAATTTAGCAATTGCCGGCTGTGAAACTCGGCGCCACCAGAAATTGCCGCCCCTAAAAATCAATTGACCACTGAGCTTAATATACAAGAATTTTAGTTAAAATGATCTCCTGCTAATTATTTGACGCCCATAGAAATATTATTGGGTTGCCCAAAAGTAATTGCGGATTTTTCAAAAGAAAGTAAATGCATTTTTAATCAAACTTAGAATGAACTTTAATCAAATATATAATTTCCATTTTGTTCGATAACCTTTTGCCATCTTCCCGGCAAATTTTGTATTCCACGCTCATAGAACTTCTGGCCTTTATCTGCAAAAAACTGAACCAAGTGCGATTTTATAGCCTCATCATTGCCGAAAGTTTTACCATTTAAGGAGTTCTGCAAAGATCGAAATAAATGGTAGTCTGATGGTGCAAGGTCAGGGCTATATGGTGGATGCATCAAAACTTCCCAGCCAAGCTGTCCCAGTTTTTGCCGGGTCATCAAAGATGTGTGTGGTCTGGCGTTGTCATGATGGAAAATGACACCTTTACGATTGATCAATTCTGGCCGTTTCTCGTTGATGGCTGCATTCAATTTGTCCAGTTGTTGACAGTAAACATCCGAATTAATCGTTTGGTTCCTTGGAAGCAGCTCAAAATATACCACACCCTTCCAATCCCACCAAACAGACAGCATAACCTTCTTTTGGTGGATATCAGCCTTTGAAGTGGTTTGAGCTGGTTCACCATGCTTGGACCATGATCGTTTTCGATTAACGTTATTGTAAACAATCCATTTTTCATCTCCAGTTATGATTCGCTTTAAAAATGGATCGAATTCATTGCGTTTAAGATGCATATCACAAACGTTGATTCGGTTTGTTAAATGAATTTCTTTCAATTCATGTGGTACCCAAATATCAAGCTTTTTCACCAGTCCAAGACTTTGTATGTGATAATGAACGGTTGATTTTGGTATATTTAACTTCTCTCCTATCTCACGCTCAGTTACATGACGATCCACCTGATTAATGCTTTGATTTGGTCATCATCAACTTCATTTGGCCGACCTGAACGTGGCTCATCTTTAAGTGAAAAATCTCCAGAACGGAATTTGCGAAACCAATTTTGACACTGTCTTTCTTTTTTAAGGCTTTATCACCATACACATCACGTAACTTTTTAGCAACTCTCTCTGCGCTTTTTCCTTTACGGAAATAATAAAGTAAAATATGACGAAAATGCTCTTTGTGGACTCCATATTAAAAAAGGGCGCCAATCAAACAAATGTAAACAAAATTACGCGCACTTTTTTCTAAAGCAAGCTAATAGTGACAGCTAATAACTGACAAAAGAAAGAATGCAATTACAGAGTCACAAGCAGTTAAAAAATTATAAACGCCGACTATATGAAAAATCCGCAATTACTTTTTGGGCAACCCAATATTTCTGTGATGCTTTTAATGAACTCTGGTAAGGCGTTCTGGAGAAACTCTGCTGGTATGCGATCGATCCCTGGTGCCTTTTTATCCTTACAGTTTCGAAGAGCCATCTCAACTTTATCAACTTCATATGCTTCTGTGCAGAAATTGCTTCGCAGGTGTAGTGAGAAAGTAAAAATTTTGTACTGCTCCATTAAAGTATTGTATAAGGAGATACCTTAGATTTTTTCATACATCAAATGTCCCCCCTAAAGCTGCTTTCTGTTTTTTATTTGTAAAATTTGATTTATTTCAGTTTCTCTCCAGTATGCGTGAGTAGATGACTCTTTAGAGAACCACCGTGAGTGAATGCCATTGAGCACTCGGTACACTTGTAAGGACGTTCGCCAGTATGCAAACGTTGGTGTTGCTTCAGATTTCCTTTACTTCTAAAGGCTTTTGAGCAGGAAGAACATTGAAATGGTTTCTTCGTAGTGTGCGTGCTTTGGTGTTGCTCCAGATTGCCCTTACTTCTAAAGGATTTTGAGCAGGAAGAACATTGGAAGTGTTTTTCGTTAGAATGCGTGATAAGATGTTTCTTTAGAGCGCCACGTCGGGTAAAAGACATTGAACACTCGGTACACTTGAAAGATCGTTCGTCAGTATGTAAGCGACAGTGTTGCTCCAGATTGCTTTTACAGCTAAAGGTTTTACAGCAGTGAGAGCATTCGTAAGGGCGCTCTCCAGTATGAGTAGGCAAGTGTCTGTTTAGATCGCCTTTTTGGTTAAAAGACTTTGGGCATAGGGAACACTTGAAGGGTCGTTCGCCAGTGTGAATGCGCTGGTGAATTTTGAGCTTGCTTTTATGTTTAAAAATCTTTGGGCAGTGGAAACAATTGTAGCATCCTTTTCCAGCATTTGTGAAGGCCTCCTCTTCGCTCTCGTCTTCCAATTCGCTCTCTTTACTGATGCACACATTCTGCTCCATCTGCCAGTTTAGATACTGCAGACTCTTCTCAAATCGTCGCTTAAATGTTAAAAGCAATTTTTGCCGCTGCCAGGCATGGAGGGCATATCCATTCAGGTAGATCCTTATTTGGTTGGACCATTCGACCAGTTACTTCTTCTAATAAATTCTTCAAGTCGGTGTTGGTGAATATATTCTGCCAGTTGGTGACCACATCGTCGACCGAAGTGGACTCACAAGCCCGGCAAAGCTTTTCTCTGCTATGCATTTTACAACAAAATCGCTTTTAAAATATAAATTTAAGCAACAATTGTCAAGTGTGACTGTAAGCGGCAAGTGCAAAAATGCTGAACTGAACTAGGTCCAATTTTTTTCCAAAAGAACAAGCTGCAACAAACTTTTATCATTTCAAAAATTAATTAGAAATAAAATTAAGTTGACCAAAATAATCAATTCTGATTTTTTCTACAGAGACCTTTAAATTTATTAATGTAAATATATCTGCTCATTTTAAATTAGCTTTTAACATTTTTAAAATGTAAAAAACAATATAATACAAGCTGCTCCACTCAAATAAGGGCATTCTCGTTTCGATCATTCAAAAGTTAAATACCAAACGGATTTAGTCAAAATTTTGTAAAATCTACAAACTAAAAGAAAAAGCAAAATATAAACCCCATTTTCTTGAAAAAAAAAGCCAAATACTAGATTTGTTATTAGTATACTTATGTATAAAATTTACGAAATTGATTTTAACATAACTTGTAACAACATGCACTGCTCTCCGCGGCTGTCTTTTAAAAAAACAAACACAAAAAACAAGAAACAGAGAAACAAAAGAAACATGGAGTCAATTTGTCAACAATAATGAAATTACACAAGGTACATTTTTGTGCATGCTTCACAAACGGCGGCTTGTGCAGCGAGGGGGGGAGGTGAAATTAAAAATAGTTGTTGTTTTTGCAAAGTCTGATCAATGAAGAGTTAAATAAAAGAAAATTTAAGAAAATAACTGTTCACACGCCAAAAATATACGCATGTGAACTGATGCTTATCAGTTGTCAAAAGTATTTACACACGTTTTCTTTGCGTCAAAAGTATTTTCACACAACTCAATTTCATTTATTCAAGTTTAATATTCAATTGTAACAAATGATTTTCTTAATAATATTAAAAAACATAACTAATATTTAGTTATACCACCTTTGGCATCAATGACAGCTTGCAGCCTGTCGGGTATTGATCTTACCAAAGTTTGTGCAAATTCTATGGTCAATTTGGACCAAATGTCTTCAATTTCAGCAATGGCTCCTTCGCGTTTTCGATATTTATCAATGGTCCTCTTGTTTTTAACAAAAGCCCAAACGTTTTCAATGATATTCAGATCAGGGCTTTGTGGGGCCAGGGAAGAACCGCCTGATTTAGGTCTTTTAAAAATTTGGTTGGTACCCTACCCTTATGGCATGGAACATTGTCCTGCGGTAGAATCCAGTCATACGTTGAAAAAAGTCTGTTTCCTGGTGTGAAAGCATGATCATTTAGTAAACGGAGGTATCCGTTTTGGTTTAGTGTCCCTACTGTCGGTACCAAGTCTCCGAATCCATAATAGGAAAGGCATCCCCAGAACATCACTGTGCCACCACCAAACCTATTGATTGGCTGGGCTGCCAAACGCATAAAATGCTTGCTATATGACCCCTTGAACTGAAATGCAGACTCATCTGTCCATAAAACATTGAACCAGAAGTCAGAAGGCTTCTTGCTGTACTCCAACGCAAATGCAAGACGTTTTGACTAGTTGGTTGGTGTGATGTCAATCACTTTATGGACAACATAGGTATTAAAATCAGCGTCCTTTAGCCTGCGACGCAGTGTAGCTTCACTAATTTTTTTGCCAATTATGTTTTTTGACTCTGCGGCAATTTTAACGGTACTTGCAATTGGATTATTTACTACAACTCCGAGTATGTGCCTGCATTGTCCTTGGTCCACCATAGGTTTTCGGCCTGTTCTTTTTAGATTTTTTAAACTTCCATCTTTATCCTTCTTTTTTACTAAATTGTACACCGTTTTCCGCGAGATTTGATACAATTTAGCTAATTCGACTGCAGAGGTACCGGTTTTAAACCTAGCAACAATTTCAGCCCGGCGCTCAACGGTTAACTCCTTTTTTTTGGCACTTTAGTTATTAATTGTAATAGTTAAATGATTAAATTAAAATTTCTGTAAATTAATTAAGATAACTAGAACAACTAGAACCTACACTTGTCACTGCAAACCAAATACTAATAACAAACTTGCATTGTGTAAATAATTTTGACGCAAAGAAAACGTGTGTAAATACTTTTGACAAATGATAAGCATCAGTTCACATGCGTATATCTTTGGCGTATGAACAGTTATTTTCTTAAATTTTCTTTTATTTAGCTCTACATTGATCAGACTTTGCAATAACAAAAACTTTTTTTTCATTTCACTTCCCCCCCTCGCTGCACAAGCACCCGTTTGAGAAGCATGCACAAAAATGTACCTTGTGTAAATACTTTTGACTAGGTTTTGGAAATAAGAAAATTTAGCAATTTTCACATTTATTTTAGTTGCTTAATTGTTTGATCTACACCTCCTGTTTTGTTTCGTTGGCCGTTCGGATTCGGCGTTAAACTGTAGGTCCCTTTCTCTTGTGCGAAAAATTTCAAAGCACACACGCCAAGAGATTGAGAGAAGTTTGGCTTGGCCCCGTCGGAGGAGCTGTATAGCCAATTTTACATTTACATCTCCTGTTTACCCGTCTACATTGCCATTTCCAAACTTGGCAATATTTTGGATTGTTCAAATCTGTTGTTTTTTTTTTGTCCACATACATAATAATCTTTGAAATTTTGACGATTAGTTTGACCGTTTGATCCATCCGATTCCTCCAATAGGGAATCGGACCACCAGTTAAGAACGTTTTAATGTTTTCAAATACGAAGTTGTTGGTTGACGACCTTTCATAGACTTAGCATTAGACATCATTAAAAACCAATGGACAACAATAGAAGAATACACCAGAATACCGAAACCATTGTTTATGGAAATTGTTAAATTTTGCATAATGGAAAAAAAATACTTTAAGTTCGAGGATCAACTATATACACAACTGAAAGGTATGCCAATGGGTTCCCAGTATCCCCGGTTATAGTCTGCATTGTGATGGAAGAACTTCTGGACAACACAATTAAAAAAAACTCAAACACCCACCAAGACTGTTGGACGATCTGTTCGCCATTATTAAGGAAGCCGATATTCAAGACACATTAGATGCACTAAACTCTTATCATAGAAATTTAAAATTCACCCCTGAGATAGAAGTAGATGGAAAACTTCCCTATTTAGATTCCACTATAAACAGACATGGAAACACCCTTAAAATAAAATGGTACAAGAAAGCGACAGCATCAGGACGAATCATCAATTTTTATTCCAAACACACAAAAAATATGATAATAAATACGGCTGCCAGCTGTATTCAACGGATGCTGAGAATTAGCGACGAGATCTACCATAAGGACATTGTAATTTTAACGAAAACAATATTTAAAACAAATTCCGAAATTAAACTGACATTAAAGAATAATGACTTCCCAATGAGGGTTATCAAATCTTTAATTGACAATTAATAGGATTAAAAAACCAAAAGACGACAAATCAACCGAAATCTTTTAGGAGCCTTACCTACGTTCCACAACTCTTAGAGCGTTTCGCGAAATCTGAGTGCTTCAACAAACATAACTTACAAATAGCCCACAAACACAATGAGGAACTTTTACCACAAGACGAAATCCAAAATAGACAAAGACGACAAAAGCAATGTGATATACAGAATACCTTGCAATGGAGATTTGGAGAACAAGTGCAACAAACTATACGTTGGAACAACAAAGTCTAAACTCAAAACAAGGGTTTCACAACATAAATCTGATTACAAGCTTTGACACCAAACGACAAAACAAAAAACGGCACTAGCGAAACACTGTATGGAGAGCGAACATTCACCGAACTTTGAAGGAACAACAAACTTGCAACAGGAGAGTAACTATAGGAAACGGTTTACTCTTGAAATGTTATACATCAGCTCCACATCAACAGAAAAGAGATTGAATTATAAGACCGACACTGACAACTGCGCGCACCTATACAGACATTTACTCACTTAGCAATAATTTAGTATTGAACTCCACGTTAAGCGGAACAGACGTGTAAAATAATGTTTTTCCATGTATTGTGATAATTGGCATATTGTTTTTGTAGTGTCCCTGAAGACGAAGGCCGATGCGCTTCGGAAATATATTGGAAATAATCTTTAAAAAACCATTGCGTTTTTTATTCACGACCTAGAGACGGCTGTTTTCAAATACGTTTAAGTGCGATTGTAGTGCGATTTTTAGTGCATCCATATGCACAAATTTACTATATTCCCAGTGTACCTTCGTGCAAAGTATAAAAAGAAATCAACAGTTGCACTAGCTTTTGCTATATGTATGCACTGGCTATATTGACACGGCTGTTGATGCCGATCAAGAACTTTATAAGGTCGGAAATGATTCATCGCAGTTACATGGATTCTCAAGGCTCTGGAACTTGTGCAACATGACGATGGACCAATCAGTTTACCATTTCCTAGGACCACGAGCAGTTCTAAATGAATTTAGAGTTAGGTGTTTTCTAAATAATATTTACTAAATATCATAGCTCGCAAATAACTCAACACTTTTTTCCATGCGTTCAGTCTCACATAAAAACACACGCTCTCTCACTGAGCCGAACACTTTTCTGACCCGCTCTTGTTCCGTCAGTTCGCTTGAGCAAAACAAACGAGTCTGTCCGCCAATGACAACTGAGAGAGACACTTTTGAGCGAGTGCTCAGGAAACAACTGTCTGCAAATGAGCAAAACACTTAAAGTGTCATGAAAAAATGTAATTTGCTTTGTTTGGCGGTGGGCTCGTTTATTTGCAATGTTCATATACATACATATTATATTTTATTTATTATATGAAACAAATATATATACATATATATAATTAAATAACTATGATTTTATTAGACGTTAAGCAATAAGAAATTTTAGAAAAAAACATGTTAGAACATTCACCCACTTGTGTGAAAATTGGTGGGGTAAATTTTCGTCTGATTAGCTTCAAACATAATTTTAAATATTTAACACATTGAAAACTATGAAATGAGTGATTTACAAAACCATGAATAAATAAGCTAGATTATATGTTTAACATTTATTGAGAATAACGCTAAATAACTTGTTGACTGAGAAACACACACACAAGCCCCACACACATTTAAAGAAGACACTTTGTACGCTTGCTCCCGGCAAATTGATCAGTAAAAGACATGAGCAAAAGAGAACCGAGAAAAGCGATCTCTGGTTGAGCGAAAACAGCTATTGAGCAAAACAGAATTGAATGTGTCTTTTCGCTCTCTCCACTCGTTGTGTCTGTACCAAAACTGTTTTGTACTGACACGCTGAAGGTGTTGACAGTTTTCTGCGAGCTCTGGTAAATATACGTTAACCTACCAGGAAACATTAAATATTTTGAACGGAGACCTAGATGGAAGTTGGGTTGGGCTAGTGAACTACCTAGAATATGCCAGGAAAGACAGGATGTGGTTAATAAATGAAGTTCCTTAGGTATATTATACACATGTAACATGTTAACTTTTAAATTCTTGTAATGTTACATGTACTCTCCCGGAACTTAATGGGAACGGTCCGGTTTGACAGCCCGGTATAGTGCCAGAAGGTTCAACGTGGGGTGCACAGTCAATATAACGGCCGCAACCGTAATGAGCAGCTCTTCAGCTTAGTGTGGGAAATGATAGGGTGTACGGCCAAACTCTAAAAGTGAACAGGGCAGAATAATACCGACTTTGCAGTAATATAGGATTTCTCATTAATATGTATTTAGTAAATATTATTACCCTCGCAATGGTAACTATTTGTCAAATGTAATATGTAAAATTGGCTATTCAGCCCCCCAAAGAGGCCAAGCAAAGCTTCTCTCAATCTCTTGGGGTGTGTGCTTTAATTTTTTCGCACAAGAGAAAGAGACACTACAGTTTTTCTCAAAATAAAAGTATTGTATAAGGGGATATCAGTACGGCCTCACATTTTTTCATACATCAAATGTCCCCCCTAATGCACATATATTTATTTCCTAACAACATTTTGTGTTATAAATTTTAATTTTATTTATTCTGCTTTCTGTTTTGTATTTGTAAAATTTGATCTAATTGGGTTTCTCTTCAGTATGCGTGAGTAGATGACTCTTTAGAGAACCACTGTGAGTGAATGCCATTAAGCACTCTGTACACTTGTAAGGACGTTCGCCAGTATGCAAACGTTGGTGTTGCTCCAGATTGCCTTTACTTCTAAAGGTTCTTGAACAATACGAACATTTAAAGGGTTTCTCGTTAGAATGCGTCAGAAGATGACTCTTCAGAGAGCTATTTTGGGTAAAAGACATTGAGCATTTGGTACACTTGAAAGGTCTTTGGCCAGTATGTGCAAGAACATGAGTTTTAAGAGAGCCACTTTGTGTGAAAGACATTGAGCATTCGGTACACTTGTAAGGCCGTTCGCCAGTATGCGTGCGATTGTGTTTCTCCAATTCGCCCTTGCTGCTAAAGGTTTTTGAGCAGTTGGAGCATTCGAAGGGCTTCTCGCCAGTATGCGTGCGTTGGTGTTGCTCCAGATTGCCCTTACTTCTAAAGGATTTTGAGCAGGAAGAACATTGGAAGTGTTTCTCGTTAGAATGCGTGGGAAGATGTCTCTTTAGAGAGAGACTTCGGGTAAAAGACATTGAGCACTCGGTACACTTGAAAGATCGTTCGCCAGTATGCGTGCAAAGGTGCTTCTGTAGATTGCCCTTAAACCTATAAGACTTCGGACACTGTGAACACTTGAAGGATTGTTCGCCAGTATGGATTCGATTGTGTCTCTTTAAATGGCTCTTGCGGCTAAAGTTTTTCAAGCAGATAGAACATTTGTAGGGTCGTTCGCCAGTATGAATGCGCCGGTGGATTTCTAGATGGCTTTTATGGGTAAACATTTTCGAGCAGCTACAACATTCGTAGGGTCCTTTTCCAGTCTTGGTGAAAACCTTTTCTTCGTTCTGAAAGGTCTCCCCTTGCTTGAACTGCGGCCCTTCCTGACTGGATGTGGATTCATTCTGCTCCATCTGCTCGTTTAAGCAATGTAGACTCTGCTGAAATCGTCGCTTAAAGTTTAAGGCAACTTTTGCCGCTGCCCTGCATGAAGAGCAAATCCATTCAGGTAGATCCTCATTAGGTTGGACCATTCGACCAGTTACCTCCTCTAATAACATCATCAAGTCGGATTCAGTGTATATATTCTGCCAGTTGGTGTCCTCATCAGTATCCGAACTGGACTCACAAGCCCGGCATAGCTTGTACACATTGGACCTTCTTGCTCTGTAATCCATTCTACAACAAAATCTGTGTTAAATTATAAATTTCTAAATTAAGCATCAATTGTCCAGTGTGACCGCAAGTGGCAAGTGCAAAAATGCTCACCTGACCTAGTTCAATGTTCGGTTGGACCAGCGGACGAAGGGCCAGCTTTTATGAAGACTGCGGCCAAAAATACTCTCAGTAGATAAATCGACTTGAAACTTTGTTTAAGGTTTTTTAAAATCGTTAGATATGAGATTTGATAAAACAGTCGTGGCACCCCTTCCATAAAATTTTGTATTAAAGGCCTCCACTTCAAAAAAAAAAAAAAATAAACGAATTAATTGATTAAAACTTAAGAAAAAAATTCAATATAAAACATACCATACATCTCTGAAATCTCAGATTTTAAAGTTAATCCAGTAATTGAAATACAGCTTTGGGATATAACACAAACTTCCGGCACTTTGTGGCAGCTTAACTTTATGTTTTCAGAATCTTAAAATTTCGATAAATTTTCTTAAATAAGTCTCATTGGGGGAATTAGGGGATCTTAGCTATTACTTTAGCTGAATTTACATCACATGCACACAAAAGTATAGTACTGACAAAACATCAATTTTATAAAAAGAACTCAAGAAATTAAGCATTTAATTTATTAAAAATTAAGTTAGTACCCTACTTTTTACTATTCAGTTAAAATTTCTATAATACATAAATGGTTTATTTAATGTAAAATTTCACTTAAATCTCAAAATGCTTTCATAGTACTGTGTGTAGCTGTGCGCCGCTGGGATAATACAGACACCCATTTCGAGTGTAGCCCAAAGCGTTCTGATCGGGACAAGCGTTGAATTTAAAAAGTCTCAACGTCTATATTAGAGACCTGCACGAGTAAATAAAAATGTAACATGTCAGGCATCTCCGTATGTATGACTGAAGCGGTAAAATATTTCCTAATGAAGAATTCTGGGACTAGGGAAGTCTGGCGATACAATCTGCGCCAGGGATGCCCAAGAGCATTCCGCAAGCCACGCATTCGTTGTTTTTTTACGCAAAGGAAAAGCCGGCGCGGATGGCTTCAACGCATGACTTATGGGCTGCGTTAAGTCTCTCTTTCTTTTCGACTGAAGGTTTTGTTTTGGGCGCGTGCAGATCTGCAACCACAACTTCCCTGCAGGGAAAGTATCTAGTTTACAATCAAAAATGCTTCGGTCGCAAACATAAATTATTTGAAAGTGTTTCGAACTTGGTGTTGTACAACGAAATGATTAAGTTCTCTAACAAATTAATGAGAAACTGGAAACTATTTAAATTTGAAAGAAAACATAAGCAGATATTGCAAGTCTTCAAAAAACGAACAAGAATAGGAATAGGAATTTGAATAGGAAGTGAAAGAGGACTAAGTAAAGGAACTGGAAGAGGAATTGTAATATGATTAGAAACAGGAATAGGTATTTGAATAGGAACAGGAAAAGGAAATCTAAAGTGAGAAGGGATTGGAATATGAATTTGATGAGAAACAGGAATAGGAACTAGACTAGGAAAAGAAATAGAAATAGGAATTTGAATAGGTATAGGAATAATAATTTGAATAGGAACAGGAATGGAAAATGGAATAGGTATTGGAATAGCAATTTGAATAGGAATAGGAAAAGGAAAAGGAAAGTGAGTAAAAATTGGAATATGAATTTGATTAGGAACAGGAATAGGAATAGAATAGAATAGAAATAGGAATTTGAATAGGTATATGTAGAGGAATTGGAATATGAATAAGAATTTGAATAGGAACAGGAATTGAAAAAAAGAATAGAAAGAAGAATTTTTATAAGAAAAAAAATAGGACCAAAAACCGGAATAGAAATTTGATGAGAGTTTAAAATATCTATAGGAAGGAATAGAAATAGGTAGAACATTAATATTTCCACACTCTGATATCCACACAGGACCAAACATTTAATTAGTTTCTGCCTTTATAAAGATAATCATTTTAGGCATGTCATAGGAATGGCTGCGTGTGGCCCAGCGGTTAGTGTGGTGCTGTACTGCTGGGCGGAAGGTCGTGGGTTCGAGTTCGCCTCTGAACATCAAATAAAAAAACAGTGTGTGTCATGGATCACTTGGTACGAGCGAAGCTCTTTACGTTGATACAACCCATTTAAGTAATGGCAAAAAGACAGTTTTTGGATTCTGTAGAAATAAATGTTATATAATATAAAAAAAATTAGGTCACTTTCAAGTCACTGCCGATTCATTGTTATGTCACTGTTAAGTCGCTGTTAAGTCGTTAATAAGTCACTGTTAACTTACTGTTAACTCACTGTTAAGCTTCTGTTAAGTCACAGTCAAACAAACAACATTATAGTTTATAGCACAGAATTCACAACTTGACCTCAATGCAACCACTCTTTCCACCCCCAACTTCACACATACCCACCAGATCCCCAGTTGACCCACACCAGATCCCTATACCAGATCTCCACCAGCTCCTCACCAGATCTCCACCAAATCCCCACCAGATATCCACAAGAGTCCACCAGGTCCCTACCAAATAACCACCAGATCTCCACCTCATCACTTCTTGATCCCCATCAGATCAGCACCAAATCCCCGTCAGATCCACACCAATTCTTGACCTGATTCCCACCAGATACCAACCCCTTCCCCACCACTTAAACTCACACTATCCCTCTCCACACACAACCCTCCTGTTACTTCTGTAGTGATAACAGCTGCTGATTTTGTAAATACAAAATTCAAAGACAAGAGTCAAAAGACATACTCCAAAAGAATCTGTCGCAAAGACAAAATTTTTCAATATTTACTCCCCCAGTCTGACATCCGTAAAAGAGCTTCGCTCTAAAAAAGTTTTTTTCTTTCTTTAGAAATTAGCTTTTACACATCCGGTCACCTTCACCAGCTATTGGCGCCAGCTGTGAAGTCATCTTGCCGTTTGGATTGGTTCATACAAGTGGATCATTATTTTTTTTGTAACACCTCTTGGCCCGTTTAGCACAATTCTTTTCTTGTATATGACAACTAGAACCGACAAAAGATTCCTCCCATCCGACGAGTCCAAGTCGAAATATCCCCCAGTGCTGAACATTAATGATCGTCGTCGTCTATGCAGTTTGTGGTATGCTTAACAGCACCACCACATTTATCAACAGTCGCTTTACAGTGGTAGAGACCTGGTGTGCGAGAAGTATAGATGGGAGAGTGGCTGCCATGAGGTCAAGTTGTGAATTAAATCATTGTCTCTATCCTTTCCTGGCTTAATTATCGAATCTAATCAAAAAATTTACACCAATCAAATACAATCATTTAAAAAAATTCAGTTTACGTATAATTTTTACACATCTGCACTGTGTGACGTGGAGTCTTCAACTAATTATCAGTTCTCGAGTAAGTGTCTGTGCAAGTGAGGGCAGTTCTTAGTGTCCGTCTTATAGTTAAGTCTCCTGTCTGTTGGTATATTAGAGATATGCAGCATTTCTAATGTAAAGCGTTTGTTGTACTGCTGTTCTTGTTGTAGTATTATCGCTGCCTCAAAGTTTGGAGAGTGTCGAAGCAATTTGATCGTGCGAATCGTTCGGACAGTTTAGTTACATTTGTGAGAGATCTGTATTTCTTTAGTTCCTGGATTTTTCTTGAGTTTTTGTGTCTTTTTTAACAATGACTGTATTACCCACACAGGGAAATCATTATTTTATAAAATTAATTTTATAACATTAACAGTTAAATAGCTTTTATTTTAACTTGACAATGAAAATTCCAATTATTATATTATTTCTTCCGACTCTAGTTTCTATACAAGTTTTTTTACAAGCTCTCTTTTCTCTCCACTAATTGAGCACCATATAAAGCTGAAGAATGATTTTTTTAATGTTAATGCTTAAAACGTAAATTTTACTACAATAAATTATGTCTTATAAACTTTATTTGGCTAAATATTATTGAACACGCGGAATACTTTGAGAGTTCTACCCGAAAAGCTTAAACTGTTCCTTAGGCCATATGGGTTTGCGTACTAGGTTGTTCATCGGCATGACTGTGAAGGTGTGTTGTAAAATCCATTTTTCGCTCAAAAGTCTTTAGGCAGTGGGAACATTTGAAGGGTTTCTCACCCGTATGCGTGAGCAGATGACTCTTTAGAGTACCTTTTCGGATAAAAGACATTGGGCACTCTGTACACTTGAAAGGTCGTTCGCCAGTATGCGTGCGTTGATGTTGCTCCAGATTGCCCTTACTTCTAAAAGCTGTTGAGCAGTAAGAACATTTGAAGGGTTTCTCGCCCGTATGAGTGAGAAGATGACTCTTCAGAGAGCTACTTCGGGTAAAAGACATTAGGCACTCGTTGCACTTGAAAGGTGTTTTGCCAATATGTGTGCGATAGTGTGTCTCCAGACTGAACTCACTTCTAAATGTCTTCGAGCAGTGGGAACATTTAAACAATTTCTCTCCAGTATGGGTTCGATTGTGTTTCGTTAGATTGCTCTTACTTCTAAAGGTTTTTGAGCAATGGGAACATGAAAAGGATTTTTCGCCGGTATGCATGAGAAGATGACTCTTTAGATGGACATTTTGGGTAAAAGACATCGGGCACTCGGGACACTTGTAAGGTCGTTCGCCAGTATGTAAGCGATAGTGTTGCTCCAGATTGCTTTTACAGCTAAAGGTTTTACAGCAGTGAGAGCATTCGTAAGGGCGCTCTCCAGTATGAGTAAGCAAGTGTCTGTTTAGATCGCTTGTTTGGTTAAAAGACTTTGGGCAGAGGGAACACTTGAAAGGTCGTTCTCCAGTGTGTGTGCGAAAGTGCTTCTCCAGATTTTCCTTACGGTTGAAGGTCATTGAGCACAGTGAACACTGGAAGGGTTGTTCCCCCGTATGGGTTTGATTGTGTCGCTGTAGATTGCCCTTGCGGCTAAAGGTCTTCGAGCAGCTGGAACATTCGTAGGGTCTTTTTTCAGTCTTTGTTAAGGTCTCTTCTTCAAATGTGTCTTCTTGCTTGAATTGCGGTCCGTCGATAATGGAGGTGGGGTTATTCTGCTCCATCTGCTCGTTTAGGCACTGCAGACTCTGCTCAAATCGTCGCTTAAAGTTCAAAGCAATGTTTGCCGCTGCACAGCATGAAGAGCAAATCCATTCAGGTAGATCTTTAAAGGGTTGGACCATTCGACCAGTTAACTCCTCTAATAAAATCATCAAGTCGGCGTTGGTGAATATAATTTGCCATTTGGTGTCCACATCAGCATCCGAACTGGATCCACAAGCCCGGCATAGCTTTGACACATTGGGACTCTTCGCTCTGCGGTCCATTTTACAACAAAATCTCTTTTAAAATATAAATTTAAGCAACAATTGTTAAAAGTGACCGTAAGTGGCAAGTGCAAAAACGCTGATCCGAACTAGTTCCAATTTAGTTCTAAAAGAAAAAACTAGAAGGTAAATTTCATTATTCGGGCCTGTTCTGAATTTCGAGTCGATTTTCGTTATGTTACATTTTGCAGCCAAATTTAATAACGTAGTATAGAAGGTGACAATTATACCTACGGTTACTAGATCAGGTATAACAAAACTCGGAATTGCTTGAGCAGCTGAAACCGACTGCTAAATCCCAAGTGAATTCAATTCGAGAAAACAAGACGACGATAACACAGATTGGCTTGTCACTTACATATATGTTTATACAACTTTCATTCGAAATACAAACGCTTATACGAAAATCGACTCGGAATTCGGAACAGGGCCCATTGTATGCATCATAAATTATGTATATTAAAAATTTGAATTCAAATGAAAATTTGTGTTTGTGATTGCTGCAGGACGGAATAGATCTGAGTCGGTATCGAAATCCTTAGTTTAACCAATTAACTAAGACTAGTCTTAAATCAAAAAAATCAAATTGACAAACATCTAACTGAAAACCATCTTTTACCGGATAGATCCTACGCCTTCAGGCGTAATCGTTCCACGTCTCAGTGCGTGAATGATCTTATAAACAAAATTCCAGATCTAAAAAAGCAAGGCTTTCAAGTGGTTGCTGCTTGTCTTGACCTGCAGAAGGCAATTGACTGTGTAAACAAAACCATTCTTTCTGAAAGACTCAAGAAGATGAAGTTCAAGGATTACATTATAGTATGGTTGCGAAGATTCCTTACTAAGAGAGTCTTAGACATTGAGAACAGCACTGTAGAAGTCAACAAAGGTGTTTTGTCAGGGCAGTTGCCTAAGCCCTACTCTCTTTAATCTTTATACAAATGGACTTCACAAGTTGAATGATCTTTATTGTCTCTTTTCATCATATTTTCAGTTCTGCAAATAAGAGATAAATCTTTACTTTTATTCAAGCGTGTTTTTGGACCCAAAACTCTGAAGCAGGCTATAAAGCGCGAACATTTTTTGATTCCAACTATTGATGACTTTACCAGTCAAATGGCAAAGAAAAAATGGTTTACAGTGTTAGACTTTTCCAGTGGGTTTTGGCAAATGGAGTTAGACAAAAACAGTTCTGATCTAACTACGTTTATGACCCCATTTGGTCGGTATAAGTATAATCGTGTTCCATTTGGAATTAATAGTTCCCCTGAAATGTTCCAGAGAAACATGGTCCAAATATTTGGCGACATACCAGGTGTAGTGGTTTATTTTGACGATTTAGCTATAATGGAAGAAAATGAGGAGGAACATGATAAAACACTTCTGTTGGTATAAGATCGTGCGAAGGGAAATGGAGTACGATTCAATCAAGAAAAGGTACAATATGGAAAACCTCAAGTAGAGTTCATGGGCCATATCTTGTCTGAGGGACAGATTAAACCACAAGACAAGCATAAAGAAGCAATTCTAAATATCAAGACCCCAGAAAATAAACACGACGTATTAAGAATTCTTGGGCTATTTAAATATCTAGCAAAGTTTATACCCAATCTCTTCAAAAAATCAACCAACATGAGGTATATAACACGTAAAGATGTACAATTTTAGTGGACAGACGCACAGAACAAAGAGTTGCAGGATCTACTCAATATTGTGTCCAGTAATCCAGTTCTAGCAGTATACGACAAGTCAAAGGAGTTTATTATCCAAGCGGATGCGCCCAAAGATGGCTGAGGTTGTACGTTAATTCAAGATGGGCATTCGATCGCCTTTACGTCCAGAACGCTAACCAAATCGGAGCAAAAATGGACTCAAATAGAAAAGAGCTCTTGGCAATTGTTTTTTATACAAATGGTCGTGGATTCACAGTAGAAAGTAATCACAAGCCACTTGAAACGTTAATTAAAAGATACATCGATAACGTGACTACGCGGTTGCAACGAATGTTAATGCTTTTGATAAGATATTCAAAAAGAACTGTAAAGTACAAACCGGGGAAAGATATGCTCATAAACTCTGGTGCAATACTATAGCCGCACCTTGATTTTTCAGGGTTCGCATATAAAGAGTAAAAGTAGAAAAACTTTGTGACAAACATCAACACTCTCAGTGCAAAAATTAACCGTTATGTTTCATTTTCGTTTTGTGAGCGGTGCACTACTATAGCCGCACAATCTAATTTCTTATTCTGTGTTTTCTGGCGGCGATTTTATTTGAGTACACTTCGTTGAGTAACTATTTGTAATAGATTTGTAAATATGCCAAGTGGGTCAGTGCTGTCAGATGTCGAGAAAGGCCAAATTTTGGCGCTCAAAAGTGAGAATTGCTCATTTCGTGAAATTGACTGAAAAATTTGACGATCCGACGAAGTTGTGCGCCATATTATTGGAAAAAATCGAAATGAATCTGAAAAAAAAACACGAAGGACGTAAGCCGAAGATAAATCAGCGTGACCAGCGCCGATTATTGAGTGCTGCAAGTAATTCATTAAAGAACTCTAATGAATTAGAGGATGAAGTTGGCCTAAAAGTGTCTCGGTGGATCGGTGCACGGGCTTTTAAGAAGTCTGAAAACGTAGTGCGACAAAAATTGAAGGTGGCACCAAGGTTACTGGACCGCCATTAGGAAGCCCGGGTGAAATTCGCCAGAGATAACATGGGAACTGACTGGACAAAAGTAAAAAGTTATTATAGAGCAATGCAAATACTAATTCATCTTTCCAGATCATTTTCTCGGATGAGAAAAAGTATAATTTGGATTTTCCTGATGGGTTTTCGCACTATTGGAGGGATTTGAGGAAGGAACCCCTATACTTTTCTAAGAGAAATTTTGGAGGAGGATCATTGATGGTTTGGGCTGCGTTCTGCGAGTCTGGATGCTTGCAACTGGCATTTCCAAGCACTCATATGAACTCGAGAGAATAAGTGGACATTTTGCAAATGAATTTATTGCCTTTTCTTAGCAACCGATGGCGTAAAAAGTTAATTTTCCAACAGGACAACGCATCAATACACGGCTTGAAGGCAATAATGTTCGGTTTTTAGAGTGGGCCGCGTGCCCCCGGACATGAATCCGATGGAGAACCTGTGGGCGTTGCTGGTCCGATGGATTTATGCTCAAAACACCAAGTACAATAGTTCTAAGGAGATCAAATTGGCAATAATTAAGGCTTGGGAAGAACTGTCCTCTAAAGATTTAAAAAACCGCATAGATAGTATACAAAATAGGATCTATAAGTTAATTAGTGCTAAAAGGAGGTTACACTCATTATTAAAGTGAATAAAAATATATTAATTCGTAAACATTTTGCTATAAATTATTTAATTTAATAAAGTGCGGCTATAGTAGTGCACCGCTCACAAAACGAAAATAAAACATAACGGTTTATTTTTGCACTTAGAGTGTTCATGTTTGTCACTTATTTTCTCTCACTTTGAACGCTCTTTCAAACGGTAATCGCAAAGTTTTTCTACCTCTACTCTTTCTATGCGTACACTGAAAAATCAAGGTGCGGCTATAGTATTGCACCAGAGTTTAGCAGATTGCTTATCTCGGGCACAATTAAACGAGTCCGAACAGATAAAAGAGCTGTCGAATGTAGAAAGAAAGAAAGTATGTTAGAGGTGGATAGTGAGTTTGAAAGGTGGGGAAGTAGAAAGATTGACTGTCTTCTTGTAGATTTCATGCCTCACACTCAGAGCATCAGAAATTGACAGGCTGGTGGCATGATTAGTCATCTGTCTGATTTCTGTCATGAAGATGCGGACATCTTGTCTGCTGGTGCATGAGGGGAGGACGATTTGGAGCGAGAGATGGTTCGCATGCTCTACCACAAGACTGCTGGCGAGCAATTGCTTGTCCAGCATACTGCAGTGGGCTTTCACTCCTAGCACTCATGGAGTGACATCCAGTGACCGTTCTTAGAGCGGCGTTTTGGGCCCTCTGCAGTTTTCCCCATTGCGTCTCACTAATGGCCGGTGAACAGGCCGGGGCTGCGTAGTCGGCAAGGGTTCTCCCTATGGTCTAATAGGTGGTAAGCAGAGTCTCCTTCTCTTTCCCCCATGAGCTTCCTGAGATTGCCTTTAGTGCTCGGTTCCTCTCTTATCTTGCGAGCCGTGTTTTCTGCGTGTTTGGCAAAGAAGAAGAGATTGTCGAACGTCACCCCCAATATCTTTGGGTATTTGTTCGTGGGAATTGATACACCATCCACGGTGGTGGGATCGTGGAGATGTAAAACAGAACAAACAGGTGGCGTGGAAATGAGTTCATAACAGTTCCAATAAGTGTCAAGTTTCCCTGACTTTCACAATAAATTTCAAACAAACGTATCTCATGAGAAGAATATTTAAAATATATTTTGCAAAAATTAACAGAATGCGAAAAGAAAATTTGTA
This sequence comes from Lordiphosa stackelbergi, assembly GCA_018904235.1. Classification (NCBI taxonomy): domain Eukaryota; kingdom Metazoa; phylum Arthropoda; class Insecta; order Diptera; family Drosophilidae; genus Lordiphosa; species Lordiphosa stackelbergi. The sequence continues at coordinate 64,559 of JAEIFU010000735.1, read as the reverse complement.
TTAGAAAATGTAATTAGTTTCTGCACTTAAATTCATCATAATTCCAATCATTCGAGCGAGAATTTGCGTATCATTTATTAGTTCCTTCACCATTCTGAATGCAGAGGTGTGTCGTTAAATGAATTTTTCGGATGAAACTCTTTGAGCAGTGGGAACATTTGAAGGGCTTCTCACCCGTATGCGTGAGAAGATGTGCCTTTAGATTGGTATTTTGGCTAAAAGACATCGTACAGAGTGTACATTTGAAAGGACGTTCGCCAGTATGCGTGCGTTGGTGGTTGTCCAGATTGGACTTACATACAAAAGTCATTGAGCAGTGGGAACATTTGAAGGGTTTTTCACCCGTATGCTTGCGAAGATGTGTCCTTAGAGAGCCACTTTGGGTAAAGGACATCGAGCACTCTGTACACTTGAAAGGTCTTTCGCCACTATGCGTAAGAAGATGACTCTTTAGGGTGCTATTTTGGGTAAAAGACATTGAGCACTCTGTACACTTGAATGGCCGCTCGCCAGTATGCCTGCGAAAGTGTTTTTTCAGATTGCCCTTACTTCCAAAGGCCTTTGAGCAGTGGGAACATACAAAAGCTCGTTCTCCAGCATGAGTAAGTAGGTGACTGCTTAGAGCGACCTTCTGAGCAAAAGACTTTGAGCACTCTGAACACTGGAAAGCTCGTTCGCCAGTATGCGTGAGAAGATGCCGCTTTAGAGAGCCACTTTGGGTGTAGGACATTGAACACTCTGTACATTTGTAGGGTCGTTCGCCAGTGTGAATGCGAAGGTGACGACCTAAAGCAGTTTTGTTGGAAAAGAACTTCGTGCAGTGGGAACACTGGTAAGATCGTTCTCCAGTGTGAATGCGAAAGTGTTCCGTTAGATGACCAAGGGAGCCTGAAGGTCTTCGAGCACTGTGAACACTTAAAGGGTCGTTCCCCCGTATGGATACGATAGTGTTTCGTTAGATCGCTCTTGTAGTTAAAGGTCTTCGAGCAGCTAGAACATTCGAAGGGTCGTTCGCCAGTGTGAATGCGCTGGTGTGTTTCTAATTCGTTCTCAAAGGTCTCCTCTTGCTTGAAGTGCGGCCCGTCCTTGCTGGATGCGAATGCTTTGTGGATCTGCAGACTCTTCTCAAATCGTTGCTTAAATTGCAAAGCAATTTTTGCCGCTGTCAGGCATGGAGGGCATATCCATTCAGGTACATCTTTATGAGATTGGACAATCCGACCAGTTACCTCCTCTAATAAAATCTTCAAGTCGATGTTGGTGAATATATTCTGCCAGTTGGTGTCCACCTCAGTGCCCGAACTGGACTTACAAGCCCGACAAAGCTTGACTATATTGGGACTCTTTGCTGTGCGATCCATTTTACAACAAAATCTCTTTTAAAATATAAATTTAGGCAGCAAATGCTAAGAGTGACCGTAAGTGGCAAGTGCAAAAATGCTGAACTGAACTAGCTCCAATTTATTTCCAAAAGAAATAGCTAGGAGGGAAATTCCATTATTATACCCTTGGTGAGGGTATATTGAATTTCTCCGGATGTTTGTAACGCACAGAAGGAAGCATCTCCGACCACATAAATTATATATATTCTTGATCAGCATGACGAGCTGAGTTGATATAGCCATGTCCTAAAAAAGTCAATGCAGAAGAAGTCGAGAAGTGCTGCTCAACGAACATAGTTTTCCCTATATATATAAAAAGGGTGATATAAGCTAGCCATAGAATTATCGAGGAATTTCATTTTTAAACTGAAACATTAAAATTTTAATGAGCATCCTAAATTATAGGTTGGCTCAACAATAAAATGAGCGAATATCAGGCAGGTTTCAGGAGAGGCTACTCTACGGTGGACAACGTCTACAACCTTGCGTGGATTGTTCATCTAACGCTGCAAGAAAAGAAAAAGGTATATGCTTTTTTGTGGATTTTAAAGCGGCCTTCGATAAGGCACAAACTGCATTCTATGGGAGTGTCATCAAAATTTATTAATTTACTGGAAAGGATTTATGACCAAACAGAAGCAGCAATATGGACACAGGAGGAGCTTTATCCAATTATTTTGATACCGATATCGGGGTAAGGCAAGGATGCACCCTATCCCCGCTACTTTTTTGCACTCTACCTAGATGACTTGCATGATGCGCTAGGAGGCGGAGTATCTGTAGTAGACCTTAATATTCGCTTAGACATTGTAATGCTGGCTGTTGAGACCCAAGTATTCCAAACTATGATCACCCGGCTAGAAACGTATTGTAGTAAATGGGGAATTGAGCTGAACTTGAATAAGTCTGAAATTATGGTATTCAGGAAAGGAGGCAGACTATCGGCGTCTGAAAGATGGACCTACAGTAGTGTAATGCACTTGTAGCATCCAGCTAGAGAGTGGGTGGAGCGCCGCCTATTGGAAGGTTTTGTAACGTGCCTTGCCACGTAAGTCATCTCTTAAATAAAAAAATGTGTTTCAAGCTAAAAACAATTACTTGATTTAAAAAGTTGAACTTTTCAATTACCATTAAAGCCGGTTGAAGTATGCTTACGATTTAGCTTAACTGTTTTTTTCAATTCAATTGAATTTTAATTGAATATTTTCATTAAAATTTAGAAATAGTTGAAAGTTCAAGCTTTAAGTCAATTATTAATGGCACTTGAACCCAGTCAAGTGCCAGCTGAATTTTATTTATTTATTTCCCTTCCATTAAAATTTAGCTTGGGATATTTGCCTTCCATTAAATTTTCAATTGGGACTTTTCACAACCAGTCAAAATTAAATTGAGAAATTTGTGTAAAAACAAAAGCAACTGTGTTCAAAATATTATTTGAATGCAGAAGTCTTGTATTTTTATACAATTGAAAAGTGTATTATAATTTTGCCCTGAAGTTTGCAACGCATAGAAGGAATCATCTCCGACCACATAAAGTATATATATTCTTGATCAGCATGACGAGCTGAGTCTATTAAGTTTTGTTCGTCCGTCTATCCGTCCGTCTGTCTGTTTCTACGCGAACTAGTCCCTCAGTTTTGGAGCTATCGTGCTGAAACTTTGCACAGAGTCTCCTTTTTACTGCACGCTGCTAATATGTCGGAACCGACCGGATCGGATGACTACTTCTTGTAGCTGCCATACAAATGTTCGTTCGGAAAATGGGTTTTAGTGGGAAAAACTGATTTGTTCTCAATATTATTGCTCTCAAACACGGTCATGGGTAATATGGCATGTTTTTTATGCTGATTTGCGAAGTTGAAGTTTGGTCGAAGACGCTAACCGTTGTTACAAGCTATTTCAAGTGTATCAAAACTTCGGTACAGGCGAAGTTAGCTGTACCTTTCTCGTTTCCTAGTTTCAATGTATTGAATAACTTAAAATGCATTTACATTGAATGAAAAATAAATATGGTTTGGATATTGACGACAGCGTTAAAAACCAAGATTTTGATCCTTATGAAAATCTTGGGCATACGAGTATTTATTTCTTCAGCATAGAACAATTTGGTGAAAAACTTGCAGGTACCCGGCGTGCGTTGCTACGTCCCATTTAGAATTTTAAAAACAAAACGAGGAAAAGACGCTTACTTGTCAATTGCCATTAATTCAATCTTCACGATAATCTAAACTTATTAAAAAATTCGCAATTTTTAAACCGTTTGATCGACAACTTCTATTTACCTGTCTTCATGACAATTTAAATTTATATAATAATATTCTTCTTCTTCTTGATTGGCCCGATGCTTGCATCACAACCGTTCGACGGTCTCGGCCGCTGCAACCAATGTCCGCCAGTCGCTTCAGTTTTTCACACCAAGCTTGGAAATATCTTTCCGCACCTGGTCGTCCCACCTTGCCATGTCCCAGTTCTTTCGCATTCCTCTTGTAGACCATTTTTGCTGGAGCTTGTTCATCCATACGGGTAACATGTCCCAGCCAACGCAGCCGCTGTTGCTTTATGCGCTTGACCAGACTAGTATCCCCATAGAGCTCATACAGTTCGAAAATCCTCGCCAACTTTCAAAGGTCCATAAATCCTGCGAAGAATCTTTCGCTCGAAAACGCCAATCGCGGCCTCATCCGCTGATGATATTGCCCATGCTTCTGCGCCGTATTGCAGGACTGGGATAATAAGCGACTTGTATACCGCTATTTTTGTTCTTCGCTTGAGGCCTCTGCTCTTAGGCGCATGCGCCTTTCCTGCTCATTCTTTTTTCTTCCAAAGAGGCGCTTCTCCTCCTTCCTTTTCTCCCGGTATCGCAGCCCGTGTCGCTCCCGACTGCAGAGTTCTCCTGTGGGCTGCGTTTTTCTCTGCAGTAGCGCGTCGGCACTCCTCATCGTATCAAGACCGCCTTCGAGGGGACTCCGAGTACCCGAATATCTCCTTGGCAGCCATACTCATGGACCTTACCAATGTGTGATATACGATTCCACTGTTCGCATATATTGGAAGAAGATGGGGAGGTTTCCCTGAGCAGTTCGGCGAGTTGAGCTGTGTAGGCTTCTGGGGTCCCTTGTGATTGCAGCTTCTCGACGTTTAGCTTTCGACGTGTCCCAGAGCGTGATGCATGTGTCACACTGAGCCGCGTGCGTACCTTGGCTGCAACCAGGCAGTGATCCGAGTCTATGTTCACTCCTCGAATCGCACGCACGTCTAGTACACTCGATGAGTGCCTTCCCTCGATCACAACGTGATCAATCTGATTTCGTGTTCGTTGATTAGGGGACTTCCAGGTCGCCTTATGGATGTCGAGGTGTTCAAATCTCGTACTACTTATGACCATGTTCCGGCCCGCAGCAAAGTCTATTAGCCTCTCTCCGTTACCGGAGGTTGTTTCATGAAGGCTAAATCGTCCGACTGTCGAACCAAAAACTCCTTCTCTCCCGATTTTCGCGTTAAAATCGCCTAGCACAATCTTTATGTCGTGATCGGGGCAGCGCTCGTATAGTTGTTCCAGGCGATCATAGAATTCGTCTTTTGTCGAGGTGTCCTTGTCTTCTGTTGGCGCGTGTGCACAGATAAGACTAATATTAAAATATTTTGCCTTAAGTCTGAGCGCGGCAAACCGCTCGTCAACTGGTGTAAAGCTGATGACAGAGTGGCGTAGTCTAACACTCACTGCAAAGCCGCACCCAAACTCGTGATTGAAAACATGCCCGCAAACTTGATCTGCGTGCAGATAAAAGAAGCATTTGTCCCATACATGTCAAACCTCTATCTCTTACCATCTCTGAGATCTAGGTGTTCATACAGACAGAGGACGGACGGACGGACGGACAGACGGACAAGTCTATATCGTCTCGGCTGTTGATGCTGATCAAGAATATATATACTTTATATGGTCGGAAATGATTCCTTCTGCCTGTTACATACATTTGCACGATTTTAGTATACCCTTTTTACTCTACGAGTAACGGGTATAAAAATAACATCAATTTTTCATATCAATGTGATACTCTTTCTACCTAAACATATGGACGCTATAATATCATGTTGATATTTTTTCAGATGAAGGCCGATTTGCTACTCAAAATACCCGTATGATACTAAATATCGTGATCTATTTTTTTCTGTGTATCATTTCCTCTACTTCAATATCTGACAATAACACAGTACAACAAATATTGGGCCATCTCGGGCTGGGAAATGAGGCTGATAACGTTCGACGGAGGCTTTCAAGCTCTGATTGCCACAAACATCATCAAAAAGATTCAGTTCAGCTCTCACCTAAGATGTGTAGAGTTACATTTCATACCAGGACACAAAGAGATCGAACAAAATAACATAGTGGTTGTTGTTGTAGCGTCTTTGTTTTTCGGGTTGTACAAAGGGATAAGAGAGAAAGAAAGTATGTTAGAGCTCCCAGCGGCGCAAATTGCCATTACAAAATGGGTTAGTCCTCCGTTACTTTGCCATCAGTATGAAGGAAATAATCGCATACAATCTGCATTACTTTGCCAGTGCAGGCCGCTGTAAACGGGCTGCGACAACCGCATACGAAAAGGATGTATGCCGAGCCGAATTATTACGAATGCGTACATTATTTTTAAAATTGTAATGTATCCAGAACACGTTGAGCTCTGCGCCGCTGGGTGGTGGATAGTGAGTTTGAAAGGTGGGGAAGTATAGAGATTGGGATTATATAGTAGATAGAGTGGATGTCGAATCATCGAGGGCTAGCTCTAGGAAGGCTGCGCACTTTTTGGGGTGCGTCCAGAGATCTTCCGCGGTAAGGTTAATGGGAGCGTTGGGACAGTTGAAGAAATGTTGAGTATCATGTGGGCTTCTCATCTGCTACCTCAGGGTTGATTCTGGCGAGGTAGCTGTTGAGGAAGCATGAGTATCCTGACCTAAGTTGGGCAAGGGTCGTGCGCGTGCTTCTGGGCAGAAGTATCTCAGTATATCTGATGGGTGGCACTACGTTGCTCTTGAGCCCATCGATCGAGATTTCAACTGTCTTTTTGTGGATTTCATGCCTCACGCTCAGAGCATCGGAAATTGACAGGCTGGTGGCGTGATTAGTCATCTGTCTGATTTCTGGCATGAAGATGCGGACATCTTGTCTGCTTGTGCGTGAGGGGAGGACGATTTGGAGCGAGAAATGGTTCGCATGCTCTACCACAAGACTGCTGGCGAGCAATTGCTTGTCCAGCATACTGCAGTGGGCTTTCACTCCTAGCACTCATGGAGTGACATCCAGTGACCGTTCTTAGAGCGGCGTTTTGGGCCCTCTGAGTCGCCCTGAGAGCCCTCTAGTCGGCAAGGGTTCTCCCTATGGTCTAATAGGTGGTAAGCAGAGTCTCCTTCTCTTTCCCCCATGAGCTTCCTGAGATTGCCTTTAGTGCTCGGTTCCTCTCTTATCTTGCGAGCCGTGTTATCTGCGTGTTTGGTGAAGAAGAAGAGATTGTCGAACGTCACCCCCAATATCTTTGGGTATTTGTTCGGGGGAATTGTTACTCCATCCACGGTGATGTCGAGGTGGGTGTTCACAATTTTCGTCCAGGTGGTGAAGATGGTGGACGTGGATTTCTCAGGCGAGATGGTGAGATTTCTTGGTAGGAAGTATGCTGTGACTGTAGGGAGGTAGGAGTTTAAACTCGCAACTACCTTGTGGTGATCCCGATCCGATCCTAGGGTGATGCAGTCATCAGCATAGCTTAATAGGGGGAGGTAGATCGTGAGATGACAAAATTAAATAGGAGGGGTGATAGGACACCTCCTTGTGCGACCCTTTGTTTTAATTTCCGGTACGTTGAACTCTTCCCTTGGAATTCAACGTACGCTATCCGGCCAGAGATGTAATTTGCTGCACGTCCTGAAGCAGCTTCGCATTACTTACCGTATCGAAAGCCTACGATAGGTCGAGGGCAACCAGCACAGTACGCTTATTTGGGCTGGGGCAGTTCAGTCCACTTGCGATGGTGGTGGTGATCTCGCAAAGCGCGATGCTGGTGCTTCTGCCCACGCACAGTGGGAACAGGAGTACTGAAACTTTGCAGCCAGCAAGTATAGAGGATATTGTGAACTTTTCCCGGAAATTTTAAAATAAAAGCCACTGAAATTAAGCAGATTAATAGATTATTATCTGGTGATTATTGATAAAGTTACATTGGCCACAACGAACGTTATTAATGACAACATGTGCAAAACTTGAAATGGTTTGGAAGACGCTTCTCACATTATATTTAATTCTTCCAAATTTAGCGCCTCAAGCAGAGTATAAACTTCCATTTCTATTTGCTAAACCCCCCCAAAAGTTGAAAAAAAACCACCTTTAGATCCACAAACAGGTGGCGTGGAAATGAGTGTCAAGTTTTTCTGACTTTCGCAATAAATTTCAAACAAACGTATCTCGTAACAAGAATAATTACAATATATTTTGCAAAAATAAACAAAATTCGAAAAGCAAATGTGATGATGATTAAAAAGAAACCATTGTCCAACGCTAATTAGTTCCTGCACCAAAATTCATCATATTTTCAATCATTTATTAGTTCCTTCACCATTCTGAATGCAGAGGTGTGTCGTTAAATGAATTTTTCGATTGAAACTCTTTGAGCAGTGGGAACATTTGAAGGCCTTCTCACCCGTATGCGTGAGAAGATGTGTCTTAAGATTGCTATTTTGGATAAAAGACTTCGTGCACTCTGTACATTTGAAAGGACGTTCGACAGTATGCGTGCGTTGGTGGTTGTACAGATCGGAGTTACTTACAAAGATCTTTGGGCAGTGGGAACATTTGAAGGGTTTTTCACCCGTATGCCTGCGAAGATGTGTCCTTAGAGAGCCACTTTGGGTAAAGGACATAGAGCACTCTGTACACTTGAAAGGTCTTTCACCACTATGCGTAAGAAGATGTCTCTTTAGGGTGCTATTTTGGGTAAAAGACATTGAGCACTCTGTACACTTGAATGACCGCTCGCCAGTATGCCCGCGAAGGTGTAGTTCCAGATGACCCTTACTTCCAAAGGCCTTTGGGCAGTGGGAACATACAAAAGCTTGTTCTCCACCATGAGTAAGTAGGTGACTGCTTAGAGAGGACCTTCGAGCAAAAGACTTTGAGCACTCTGAACACTGGAAAGCTCGTTCGCCAGTATGCGTGAGAAGATGCCGCTTTAGAGTATTACTTTGGGCGTAGGACATTGAACACTCTGTACATTTGAAGGGTCGTTCGCCAGTGTGAGTGCGAAGGTGACCGTCTAAAACAGCTTTCTTGGAAAAGGACTTCGTGCAGTGGGAACACTGGTGGGATCGTTCTCCAGTGTGACTGCGAAAGTGTTCCGTTAGATGACCTGCTTGCCTGAAGGTCTTCGAGCACTGTGAACACTTAAAGGGCCGTTCCCCCGTATGGATACGATAGTGTTTCGTTAGTTCGCACTTGTGGTTAAACGTCTTCGAGCAGCTAGAACATTTGAAGGGTCGTTCGCCAGTGTGAATGCGCTGGTGTGTCTCTTCACTGTTGCTTTCGTTCTCAAAGGTCTCCTCTGGCTTGAACTGCGGCCCGTCCTTGCTGGCTGCGAGTTTTTTATGGCTCTGCAGACTCTTCTCAAATCGTCGCTTAAATGTTAAAGCAATTTTTGCCGCTGCCAGGCATGGAGGGCATATCCATTCAGGTACATCCTCATGAGATTGGACCATTCGACCAGTTACCTCCTCTAATAAAATCTTCAAGTCGGTGTTGGTAAATATATTCTGCCAGTTGGTGTCCACCTCAGTGCCCGAACTGGACTCACAAGCACAGCATAGCTTGACTATATTGGGACTCTTTGCTCTGCGATCCATTTTACAACAAAATCTCTTTTAAAATATTAAGTTAGGTGACAATTGTCAAGTGTGACCGTAAGTGGCAAGTGCAAAAATGTTGAACTGAAATTCCATTATAATACCCTTGGAGAGGGTATATTGAAATTGTCCAGATGTTTGTAACGCACAGAAGTAAGCATCTTCGACCACATAAAGTATATATATTCTTGATCAGCGTGACGAGCTGAGTTGATATAGCCATGTCCGTCTGTTTCTCTGCAAACCTTGCACGAAGTCTTTTAGTACAAATACGCTGCACATATGTCGAAACCATAGAAACGATAGGTTGAAAAAGTAGTTTTAGTGGGAAAAACTTTTTTGTTTATAATGGTAGTGTCTTTATACTTTTCAGTTATGAATGTTATCTGTTTCAACACAATTTTGAAGAATTTTATGAAAATCGGATTAATTTATCGTATAGCCATATAACTAGACAGCGGATTTTATGCTACTTTTTAAATGAAGGCCGATTGAGTTGAAAATTTGGATTTATACTAATTAAATAATCCAAAGAATGCAAAACATGTAAAAAAATATGCAAAATATGAAAAAAATATGCAAAATATTAATATTTGAATTTAAATATGTCAGACATGTTGATTTTCCCCGAATCAGTGATTTCGGAATCATTATTAAATAGTATTCGATTCAGCTTAGCAAATGATCCATAGTCCGGACTCCGTTCCAATACATCTTTCAGTATTTTTTGCATTTTTAAACTGAATTCCCCTTGAACACCATTAAGAATATTTTTTACTTCAGATAAAAGCTTGAAATGTTAGTTATTTCCATATTTCGTTTCTTCTATTCTCATAAAATGATGTTTTATAAAAATTAGATTCGTTCGTTATTTTGGATTCTTGAGGATTTCTTGGGCATCATCCGGATTAAATGATTTTTACCTTTAGTGTAAAGAACATGTTTTAACAGAATGCAGAATTTTCAATATTTATTCTTCACTTACATTTTTGATACCGTCGAAATGCGTAGCAATAAATATATCAGCATTAAGCCATGTTCTTCAGCGTGTAAGAACCGGTTCGGGTGGGAGTTCAATTTTCAACTTATCCCTGTACAGCTGAATGCGAGATAGATCCAGATAGGTTTTCCGTAATGTACTTTCTTCTGGAATTTGTTTCTTTATGTATTTTTTAAGAAAGCCATTGAATGTTTCATTATTTAAAGCTTTGAAAGGTATGTTGGCTGCAATCAAGGCTTCGCAGAGTTCAGTGTTGAATTCACCATTGTTTTCGTCCTTCACTTCAACTGGCATCTGCCATTCTACAGACAATTGAATATGGCGCTGAGTTACTACTTACTTAGCACGCCCGTGAAACGGAATATCTTCAAATAGAAGAAGTTCAATTTAATTGTTTCCCCATGAAAATTCGATCAAATAAAGTGTTTTTAACAATGCTGCAAACCGGTCCTGAATCGAATCCCTTAGAACCGGTTCGGTTCGGGTTTTTAGGGTCCGACGAGTAGTTTTTTCAACGACACATACCATATAGAAATATAGAAATTCCTTGTAATCTGACTATCATTCAAGAAGTTCAAGAAGAGAAGTCAAGAAACAAATATGGATCGAGCATTAGAACTTTTAAATTACAACTGCAGATCAGAAAAGGAATGCAACTATGAGAAATATAATTTTGATGAAGGTTGCTCATGTGCTTCAAAAGCATTTCTTGATTTGGAGAACTACATAATTACATTTAGTAGATAACGATTTTTTAAGGCAGTTAGAAAATGACGCTGTATCATTTTGGAAACTGTATTGCTCTATTAATGCCATATTACTTCACCTATAAATACTCTGGGCTGTCTGAATATGGGGCATTCTGGAAGTGCATCCAGCGGACGCCATTTACATATTTACGCAGCTCTGTAAAATGCTCGTTTTGGCCACATTCTTCTACTCCCTAGCACTACAACAACATCTACAACAAACACAACTTCTGAAGTCATAAATTAAAGGAAAATGAACACATTTATTACTCTGTGCGTCACGACAAAAAAAATTATACACTAAGAGAAATTTTTGAGTGAATTTTTTTATTCGTTTATTAGTTTTGCAAAATCTACTTTTTCTTTATTAATTGATGTTCGCAGTAAATCAGATATACTTATATTACTTAATTTATTCCTATAAGCGTTTTTAATATGTTTTATATGCGAAAATGCAGATTCACACACATATGTGCCCGCAAAACTTGCCTCCAACTTAAGCATCAACAAACTATACTTTTTCCCACAGTGTACAAAATGATTTTGAAGTCATAAATTTTAACAACAGTCAAAGCTCGAGCGTTTGCTGTGTGTTTGTTGTTGGGTTTTATTGGGGGTCATAAATTAATTCCTCACAGCGTCAAAAGTTGTTGTTTTATCTAGACTAGGCAAAACAACGGATTGAGTAGTCTGAGTAACGTGAGCAAAGGGATGACCACCAAGGCATTAAATAAAACTGAACATGAACACGTGTTTACAACCCGGAATTTCTACCGGAAAGTTGCTAAAATTTACCAATACTGAAATCTAAAGGGGAGTTTAGACCAATACCCGCCATTCCCTTTCCAAAGTGTTTGAGAAATTAATGGTATCTCAGATGCTAAGATTTCTAAACGAAAACTTAAGCCGCGGGACAAACAACGGGGCTTTAAAAAGGTAAAAGTCGCACAACAGCAATTTTGAAAATAGTGAAGACATCGTAGTCAGGTAGACAGCAATGTTACTTGCTTAAATATTTATTAGACTACGCAAAGCGTTTGATACTGTAAACCTAGAGTATTAAGTACTAAATTAAGTAAAATATATAATTTCGCAACGCATAGGTCTTATTGATACATACCCGTAATAGACAGGCGTAACCGAACCCCTTCCGTTTTACCGCTTCACGAGGTGTTCCCAAGGTTCGGCCCGACCGTTGTTATTTACCTTATATATCAATGACCTTTCCCTTGCCGAATGTAATGCCCTTATGCGATGATGTACAACTTTAAGGTTAGCGTCCTTACAAGAAATTAATGAGTGTATTAGGAATTACTAACGACGAAATTTTAAAAATTAGCAACTGGCGAAATAGGCCCAACAAACCATAAGCAGGCTTATCTCAAAAGCCGACAGCTAGGGCGGTGTACCCACACGGCTCTTACGGGCCGCGCCAAGCAGGATGGAATTATTACGACAGCGCTCACGCAACCCCCCCTAACGGCTCTAGTAAAACGCCTAATCCACTGGAATAGAAATTTTGGTTCCCTGGCGCGCAGAAACTACAAGTGGCATTAAATCAATTGCAAGATATGCATTTAACTGTGATCGAAGAGATCTAACTGATAGAGACTTAAGCGAAGACGAGGCGAGAACATTATTACTGCGCTAAGATGACAATAGAGAGCCTAAGTATTATATGACAAGGCACGGCACGAGAAGAACCCAACGTGTAAGGGTTAAACCGTGGTAAAAAGCTCGGGCGCTTGGAATGACCTACCAAATTACATTAAGAGCTAAGGAGCAACGCATTTCAAACTAAATTACCGACTAACAAGGCACATTCTAACTCTAGTCAATAATTTAACACCGCACCTACCTAATTTAATTTCTATCCAATTAAAATTAAAAATACAACTAAGACTGTTAGCAATTACTGCTTTATTTTTAATATTACTACCCTCGATGACATCATTTATTAGCACTAAATAAATTTATTTATTTATTAAATTTGATTCCTAGTGCTACAAGGATAACCTTTACATTAGTGCACTAGTCACATACAAAAAAAGATCATAGCATAAAACATTAATCCTACTCTAATTAAACTTAACATAATACATATAAAGTTGATTTTTATTATTATTATTATTATTATTATATTTATGTAATTAAGTATTATTATTAATTTTCTGCTATTAAAAATTCTTTAGTTTAGAAACTAAAATTTGGCAACTTCATATAAAAAAAACTGTGGCAGACTTTAGTTTGCGTTTCTCGTCTTGTGTATCCAGCAACATGAACGTAATCCACAGTTTTTTATCTATGGATAGCTCCATTGGCTTCTTAAGCCTGAAGCGGTGGATCTGGGCGATTTTGTTACGGGGATCCACTGCCCTCAAAAAAAAGGAGTCATCTATGGGGGCCCCTGCTATGTGATGCATACAACTACATACCGCGGCGTGGACGCTTCCCCGCATGCGCTCAAATTAATATGCACACAAAGGTAAGCAGCATCATGACCAAGGTGCACCATAATGCCTATGATCTGGCGACACACAGATTAAGAAGGCATCTTAACGTTCGACATCTCTCCGACCTTTTGTCTATGGAAAACATCCCTCTGGCGGCCTCATCAATTTGGCAAAAGGGTGCCTTGAAACCATCTCCTACCAATCTTTGCACGCTGATGGCTTCCCAGCCAGATGACAGCTTATACAAACAAAATATAAAAGCATTCTTCCCAAAATTTTCGCTCATCACATCCAAAATAATTGTTGGCAATATATTCCTGCGCTGTGCATCAGCTGTTCTCTCCATGCACACACGCTATCGATATGCCAACTATCGATAAGAAACTGTGGATTACGTTCATGTTGCTGGATACACAAGCAACGAAAACGCAAACTAAAAATTCCTGCCACAGTTTTTTTTATATGAAGTTTGCCAGGAATTTTTAGTTTCCGCGGTGCTGGATACCCGGCTTTAAACAAAAAAAGTCTGATCACAAAAAATTACACGTTACACTTTTTCCATTAAGCCAAACTGTGTACAAAAAATTTTATTTTTCATCCGATTGACTTGAAACTAGGTTTGTAAGCATAAAATTCGAATTCATTTGTGATTTCATTTTCCGATGTTGGAAAAATCGATTTTGCTAGTTTGCCCTCGATATTTATTAATTATTAATATTATTTTAACACACTTTTTGTTACTTTGTGGTTATGTCTTTCGGATTCTCGACCACCTAGAGCAATTTAAAGCCCAGATTCAGATTCAGCAGGCAAAAATCCATTATAAACGCCTATTTCCAACTCATAATATTAAACATTTTTTTGAGTATTTTCATGCCGTTGCGGACGTTACACACAGTAAACCGATTTTTAGTTTAAATTTTTAATATATACTTATTAGATATCTCACAAATATAGTGAGTACCTTAAATTAAAGAAATTGAAACAAATTTTAAGTTTAGCTAAGCTCAAAATACTGAAACGACTGTTTTTATCATTTTTTTGACCAATAAAAAACCCTTTTTTTTTCAAGAATTAATACAAGCAAGAGGTAGGTCTAGGTATGCATCTGCCAAGAACAAACTAACCACCATAGAACAATATTGCTTACATATTTTGAAGCATGAATATGTATCCTATTATTCCATTAACAAACATTTGGATTTTGGACAACCTAAATTTCTGCCCTTGGTTTCAAAATTTCAATAATATTAAATAAAATTTTTTGTTTTTTTATTGGTGTCCCCAAAAAAAAAATAATTTGTGATGGTGTGTGTAGCAGTGAAACACAAAGTAAAGTCATTATGTCAAACAGGGCGTGGTGCTATTTATAGAGACGTATTCTTCTCTCTATGCGTGTGTCGGCTGCGACGCCGGCAGCATTTTGACTTCCTATCCCATGGGGTAGGAAAAAAATGTTTTGTGCACCACTGATTTAGATCATTTTTCAATAAAAACGGAGGCAAAGCTAACTCGTCTGTACCGAAGTTTTGATACACTTGAAATAGCTTGTCTCAACGGTTAGCGACTTCGACCAACTCGCAGATCAGCTTAAAACATTACATATTACCCATAACCTTGTTTGAGAGCAGTAATATTGAGAACAAAACAGTTTTTCTTACTAAAAACCATTTTCCGAACGAACATTTGTTATGGCAGCTACAAGAAGTAGTCATCCGATCCGGCGGTTCCGACATATTAGCAGCGTGCAGTAAAAGAAGACTCTGTGCAAAGTTTCAGCTCGATAGCCCAAAACTGAGGGACTAGTTCGCGTAGAAACAGACAGCGGCGGCGGAGCGGACAACCGGACGGACAAAGCTTAATCGACTCAGCTCGTCATGCTGATCAACAATATATATACTTTATGTGGTCGGAGATCAGAAATCGAAGCGTATAATAAGATGTGTGCAATCAGAACTTAAACCGCAAATGCGGTTAAAAATATGCAAAATCCGCTGTCTACATATAACAAACTGGCAGCATATATCATGCTCCAAGGGTCGAGCCGAAGTTAGCTTCCCTCTATTGTCTATCGTTGCTGCCGGACGGGATAGATCTGAGTTGGTATCGAATCTTTAAGATCAACCACGTAACTTTAACTAGTCTCAAATCTAAACAAACCTTTTGTTAAAATCTAGTTTAAAGAATTGGCTTCTCTTGCCTGTGAAGTCTCTTAGATCTAAGGGTTTACACAGGCCGGAACATACTTAGTTTTGGTTATTTTCAGTTCTAACAATATCGGTTCCGGTTCTGAGTGTTAAACGATTCTTTTTGGTATGCGGTTCCAGTTTGATTCCTTGATTTATTATTTGCTAAACCAACCCAAAAGTTAAAAGAAAGCGCCCCTTATTTAACCACATTAAGAACCACTAACAGGTGGCGTGGAAATAAGTTCATAACAGCTCCAATAAGTGTCAAGTTTTCCTGACTTTCACAATAAATTTCAAACAAACGTATGATGAACGTACATAAGAAGAATTTTATTTTGCAAAAATTAACAGAATTTGAAAAGAAAATGTAAATCGATTAACAAGTACATGGTCCAAAGCTAATTAGTTTCTGCACCTAAGTTCATCATAATTCCAATCATTCGAGTGAGAAATTGCGTATCATTTATTAGTTCCTTCACCATTCTGAATGCAGAGGTGTGTCTTTAAATGAAATTTTCGGTTGAAACTCTTTGAGCAGTGGGAACATTTGAAGGGCTTCTCACCCGTATGCGTGAGAAGATGTGCCTTAAGATTGCCATTTTGGCTAAAAGACATCGTGCACTCTGTACATTTGAAAGGACGTTCGCCAGTATGCGTGCGATGGTGGCTGTCCAGAATGGCCTTACATACAAAGGTCTTTGAGCAAAGGGAACATTTGTATGGTTTTTCACCCGTATGCCTGCGTAGATGTATCCTTAGAGACCCTTTTTGGGTAAAGGACATCGAGCACTCTGTACACTTGAAAGCTCTTTCACCAGTATGCGTAACAAGATGACTCTTTAGGGTGCTACTTAGGGTAAAAGACATTGAGCACTCTGTACACTTGAATGGCCGCTCGCCAGTATGCCTGCGAAAGTGTTGTTCCAGATTACATTTACTTGCAAATGCCTTTGAGCAATGGGAACATACGAAAGATCGTTCGCCAGAATGCATGAGAAGATGGCGCTTTAGAGAGCTACTTTGGCCGTAGGACATTGAACACTCTGTACATTTGAAGGGTCGTTCGCCAGTGTGAGTGCGAAGGTGATCGTCTAAAGCAGATTTCTTGGAAAAGGACCTCGTGCAGTGGGTACACTGGTGGGGTCGTTCTCCCGTGTGATTGCGAAGGTGTTCCTTTAAATGACCAGGGAACCTGTAGGTGTTCGAGCACTGTGAACACTTAAAGGGTCGTTCCGCCGTATGGATTCGATAGTGTATCATTAGATCGCCCTTGTGGGTAAAGGTCTTCGAGCAGCTGGAACATTTGAAGGGTCGTTCGCCAGTGTGAGTAAGCCGGTGTGTTTCTAATTCGCTTTCTTCACTGTTGCTCTCGTTCTCAAAGGTCTCCTCTTGCTTGAACTGTGGCCCGTCCTTGCTGGATGCGAGTTTTTTGTGGCTCTGCAGACTCTTCTCAAATCGTTGCTTAAATTGCAAAGCAATTTTTGCCGCTTCCAGGCATGAAGGGCATATCCATTCAGGTACATCCTTATGTGATTGGACAATCCGACCAGTTACCTCCTCTAATAAAATCTTCAAGTCGATGTTGGTGAATATATTCTGCCAGTTGGTGTCCACCTCAGTGCCCGAACTGGACTTACAAGCACAGCAAAGCTTGACTATATTGGGACTCTTTGCTTTGCGATCCATTTTACAACAAAATCTCTTTTAAAATATAAATTTAGGCAGCAAATGCTAAGAGTGACCGTAAGTGGCGAGTGCAAAAATGCTGAGCTGAACTAGTTCCTATACATTTTTTAAAGGAATTGAAAAAATTTAGTTTGGCAGCGAAAAGACTTGGGTCTGGAGCGTACAAAACTGAATTGAAAATATAAGGATCGAATTGTGTTTCCTGCACCCATCTTTAACTTCAACCCAGTAATTTTAACAGTTTTAGTTATGTACAAACTTTTTTGTTAATGTTTTATTTTGAATTTAAGAATTGGCTCCTTTTGATTGTAAAGTCTTCAAGACCTAAGGGTTCTTCTTATTTATTTAGTAATAAATTTTTTATAAAACGCACAATTTTATTTTACAATTATAAATAAGCTAAAGCTAACACATATAGTATAGAAAAATCACGGATTGACCCTTCCGTCCGTATGAGTACGTAAATGATTCTGCAACGTACGCCTTTGTCCAAAAGTATTCGTGCACAAAGAACACTTAAAGGGTCGTTCTCCCGTGTGTATGCGTAAATGATCCGTCAAATGATTAGAGCGTCTAAAGGCTTTCAAACACTGCGTACATTTAAATGGTCTTTCCCCGTATGCGTTCCCAGATGTTGTTCTAGTGTGCTTTTTTGTGCAAAGGTCTTCGAACATTGGCTACACTTATGGGGTCGCTCTCCAGTGTGAATTCTTGTATGTTGCTCAAGATGACCAGGAAGCATAAAGGTTTTCGTACAATCCAAACACTTGAAAGGACGTTCGCCCGTATGAATGCGCAGATGATTCTCTAGATTGCACTTTTGGGTAAAGCTTTTTGAGCAATGGTTACAGTTGAAAGGTCGCTCCCCGGTGTGAGTGCGCAAATGAATCCTTAAAGTGCTTTCATGAGTAAAAATCTTTGAACAGTGGCTGCACTCGAAGGATACTTTTCTTGAGTTTGTAAAGATCTGCAGACTCTTCTCAAAACGCTGCTTGAAATTCAAAGCATTTTTTGCCATTGACAAGCAGGTGGGGCATATTCTTTCAGGTAGATATTCAGCAGGTTTGACCACTTCGACGATTGGCCAATCCTGCCGTTGATGGCTGCATACAATTTAGGTCCAGTTGTTGACAGTGAACATCCGAATTAGGCGTTTGGTTCCTTGGAAGCAGCTCAAAATATACCACACTCCTTCCAATCCCACCAAACAGACAGCATAACCTTCTTTTGGTGGATATCAGCCTTTGAGGTGGTTTGAGCTGGTTCACCATGCTTGGGCCATGATCGTTTTCGATTAACGTTATTGTAAACAATCCATTTTTCATCTCCAGTTATGATTCGCTTTAAAAAATGGATCGAATTCATTGCGTTTAAGATGCATATCACAAACGTTGATTCGGTTTGTTAAATGAATTTCTTTCAATTCATGTGGTACCCAAATATCAAGCTTTTTCACCAGTCCAAGACTTTGTATGTGATAATGAACGGTTGATTTTGGTATATTTAACTTCTCTCCTATCTCACGCTCAGTTACATGACGATCCACCTGATTAATGCTTTGATTTGGTCATCATCAACTTCATTTGGCCGACCTGAACGTGGCTCATCTTTAAGTGAAAAATCTCCAGAACGGAATTTGCGAAACCAATTTTGACACTGTCTTTCTTTTTAAGGCTTTATCACCATACACATCACGTAACTTTTTAGCAACTCTCTCTGCGCTTTTTCCTTTACGGAAATAATAAAGTAAAATATGACGAAAATGCTCTTTTGTGGACTCCATATTAAAAAGGGCGCCAATCAAACAAATGTAAACAAAATTACGCGCACTTTTTTCTAAAGCAAGCTAATAGTGACAGCTAATAACTGACAAAAAGAAAGAATGCAATTACAGAGTCACAAGCAGTTAAAAAATTATAAACGCCGACTATATGAAAAATCCGCAATTACTTTTTTGGGCAACCCAATAGGGATATAAATATAAGAAGAATCCGACGCAGGCGAAAATTTTTTGAAAAAGTCGCGGAAACGTTTTTTACATAAACATAGTTTAAAAATAAAATTGACTTCGATGGACAAAAATTATTTCGATGCGTTTCGAAAAAAGTAAAAAATGGAAGGTTTCAAGTTGATGCAAATTGAGCTAATTGGATTGTATTGTGTTCGTCGGAGTAGGCATAGTTAACATTCAAACTATTCTATTTAAGGGGTACTATGACCTGCCAAAGATTTTTTTGTGATTGACTTCTTTGGTTGAAAATGAGTCTAAGACGTCAAATTGAATGCAAGAAAAATTATACTAATAAATGGAGTAACGCTTGCGGGGGTTACATATAAAATTACTCCGCTAACAATTTCAACGACATTTACATAAATTATACGAGCTTTATACATATGTCTTATAAAAACAAGTGAGAAAGTCGGTCAAGCCCGACTATAACATACTCTGTACCCGGTGTATATGCTGAATGCGTCGCTGCCACTGTGCTCATCTCTAAGTTTTTTTTCTCTCTCTCTCTCTCTTTTTGATGCATGCAATGCGGTGTTGTTTGCGTGTGCGTGGGAGGCCTCTTTTTTACACTTTTTTTCATAACTTGAGAACCGCTCATCCGATCTTTATCATTTCTTCGGCAAATCGATACATATTGCCAATGACTACCTATCTTTAGAAGGTATGAATCATCTATCTATAAAACTGTCGGAGATATGACGTTTTTTCAAAATTGCGGGGGCGTGGCGAAAATTGAAAATAAACTTGATCTGCCTGCAAGTATAAGAAGCATTTGTCCCATACATGTCAAACCTCTATCTCTTACCATCTCTGAGATCTGTTTGTTCATACGGACGGACAGACGGACAGACA
Source organism: Lordiphosa stackelbergi (assembly GCA_018904235.1). Classification (NCBI taxonomy): domain Eukaryota; kingdom Metazoa; phylum Arthropoda; class Insecta; order Diptera; family Drosophilidae; genus Lordiphosa; species Lordiphosa stackelbergi. Next base: position 44,353 of record JAEIFU010000735.1, on the reverse strand, counting down.
GACTCGGCTGTTGATGCTGATCAAGAATATATATACTTTATAGGGTCGGAAATGATTCCTTCTTCCTGTTACATACTTTTGCACAAACTTAATATACTCTATGTACCTTCGGTACAGAGTATGAATATGTAATGACCGCAAGCGCAGCACAATTTATTAGGATATTGATTCATTTTTGACTCTTGCACTAATTTTTCAACCTAAGTCAATCACAAAAAAATCTTAACCAGGTACAAAATAAATTTTGCAGGTCATAGTAGCCCTTAAATAGCATAGTTTGAATTTTAACTATGCTTCCTACGACGAACAGTAAAACATTTAAACCAAGTCAATTTGCATGAACTTGAAACCTTCCATTTTTTACTTAAATGCAAATAACTTCTATATTCTTGAACGGATTTGAATGAATTATGTGACGTTGTATTTTTAATAGATAAATCTTTGGTGACCAGCAATAAAATAAATTTTCACAATTTTTTTCGTGGTGAAAATCGCACTTAAAATCTAGCTTTTTTTAAAAATTCAATAATTTAATGCAATGTTGCCGATAAAAGCCTTTATAGCGCCGAAGTCAAGCACCGGATTCAGAAGTGGTGTATGAATGAATGATAGGGCAAATACCACTAAAAAAATCCTGAAATATTTTTGGAAGAGGGGGGGGGGTTACATAAGACATTGCTACCAAACATTCGGGATCGCAAAATTTTTATTATTTTGTAAACTAGAAGTTATTTTCGAAAAACAAAACTATGATCAATATATATATATATTCTTGATCAGCATCAACAGCCGAGTCGATTTAGCCTTGTCCGTCTGTCCGTCCGTCCGTCCGTCTGTCAAAATTATCATCCGTCCGTATGAACACTTAGATCTCAGAGATGGTAAGAGATAGAGGTTTGACATGTATGGGACAAATGCTCCTTATACTTGCAGGCAGTTCAAGTTTATTTTAAATTTTCGCCACGCCCCCTCCCGCCCCCGCAATTTGGAAAAAAGTTATATCTCCTACAGTTTTAATGATTGACTATTTGTACTTTCTAGAGATAGTTAGTAATTAGCAAAATGAATCGATTTGCCGAAGAAATGATAAAGATCGGATGAACGGTTCTCAAGTTATGAGCAAAAAAGTGAACCAAGCCCCCCCCGCTCACCTCACAAAAAAATGTTGCAAGGAGGTCACACTAAGGAACGCAGGAACACTGTTAAACCGAGTTGCATGAGCGCTTTAACTTACCCCTCGTTCGGTTAAGCAAAGTTTTGCAATGTTTATTGTTTGAGCAGTTTGTGGATACTCACTTATAAATTCTTTTTCACGCGCGATTAAAAAAAAATGCCTGCGGCGCTTTTTCTTTTTCTAATTTTTTCCTCCAAACTAGGGAATAAAACCGAATCAAATCTCGGTTTCGCTCAAGGCATTTATATTGGCCGAAACCTTTTTATACTCTGTGCCAAAGGTACACAGAGTATATTAAGTTTGTATGTAACAGGGAGAACGAATCATTTCCGACCCTATAAAGTATATATATTCTTGATCAGAATCAACAGCCGGGTCGATTAAAATACAAATCAAATACGAATACGATACAAATTAGCATTATGTATCGATTTGCCGAAGAAATGATAGAGATCGGATGAGCGGTTCTCAAGTTATAAGCAAAAAAGACCAGTGAACCAGTGAAAATGTTATGTATACAGTCTGAGTTTACGGAAGCCGCTTGTGAAATCTGGATTTGGGGTCGTAATGTGGCAATTCGCCCTTCTCATTCCAACAGAGCCTTTCTATGTTTTGTGTGTGGGAGTAAGTTTGTGAAATAAAATCGCAACTTTTGTTAATTCTTGTTGATTTTTTCACCACAAAGAACACTTAGTCATCGAAAATAATTTTATGAATCAACCTTTTTTACTATCACTCAGTCCGCTCCAACATTTTAAACATTTTTTAGGCGGTAAAAGGCATTTGTGCTCAATCTAAAATTTTAATATTTCGATTTCGCTTTATGATAAAAAATGGAGACGCAGTTAATTTACATACTATGTGTTGCATTTTATTTTCAACAAAAATTTTTTTTTGAAAATTATGCAGCAAATTAAAGTTCAATATTTTGGCTGTAATTATGAAATCATTTAAAAAAAAAAAAAGTTATCAAAGTCACTTAGACCACATACAGCAATTTGTATTTTGCTATTGGTCTGCTTTATGAACCTGTACAAATGTTCTTTGATGTAACCTTGGGAAGCATATCACCTTAAGTGCATATTGACTTTTTTGTATCAGATGATTCGGTGACGCACTTTGATGTTCACTGCACAAAATCTTTTTATATAATATCCTAGGCCTAAGATCTTTCTATTCTGAAAAGCACAATGAGATCCGAACAATCTTGAGTGATCTTGAGTGTCCTTAGCCCCCCTTAGCCAATTCCTAGATCCGCCACTGGTGTCTTTTGCAAACAATTATAAAAGAGGACCCCAAAAAGCTTTTAAAAGGACTTTCCCAAATGGGACAACAAAATGGTTTATTGAAATTATTCGGGCTTATCATTAACTAGGAAAGAAATGTATGCAAAAAAAGCAAGAAGACTTAATGATAAATATGCTGATCTAAGAAAATGGCGCGAAAGAGATTGTACTGCAACGGAGAACGGAATCTTAGGACTGTTGATTTACTCGAAAGGCCTCAAAAGTTATGAATGATGTCGAAGAAAGGGGCGTGAAACTTGTTGAGGACTTTAATGGGCGCTTTACAAAACTCAATGCAACGAAGAAAGCACAGACAATCCTATCCAGTAAAAACACACAATCCAGAATAAATTTGAATAACCACTTTCTAAGTTGTACTATTTTTAATCAATTTTTAATTTTGGGGGGGCCGTTTGCATTAAAGCTCTCATCAGCGAACTACTTTTGGGAATGATTCGTAATGTCAACTCGTATATATTGGTTTTTGGTTTGGTGTTCCTTATATGCATATCCATGATTTATAAAAAATTTTTAAAAGCATAGCGATTAATTTGCTCAACCTTCCATTTTATTTAAAAAAATATAAAAAATAAATAAAAAATAAAAAATATTAATATAACCGCTATAAATAATTTTTTTAAATAAATAAAATATAAATTTTATAATAATCTGGTAAACTAAATTAATACAAAAAGTAGAAATTAATTTGGGTAAAAATTCACACCAAAGGACCATTATTAATTTTCCATCATCCTCATTTAATTAAAGATATTTTCTACACAGCAACCTTTTAAGTTCAAACAACGTATTCAAAGTTATTTGCGATAAAACAAATAAAAGGGGAAAATAAATTTAACGTAAAATTTATGCCCATTATAGTATAAACCTTAAAATTTAAATTTTTTTTTATTATAAAATTATTGTAATTTCATTGAATGACAAACATTTCCAAAAATATTTTTTTCATATAATAGATTAGTAATAACAGCTCATTGGTAACTGCCATGCGCTATAACATTCCCTTTTTGCTAATCAAGCTCTTCAAACCCCGAAATAAACCCTTCCACATTTTAACTAGGGTTGCAGCCCTGTTCCAAAGTAAACAAGAAAAAGCAAAATTGTGTCTTCAATGGTTTAATTTTTTGTTTATTTTCAAATGTAATCAAAGTCTATGCGAGGCTGTAGAATCATTTATTCAAAATTTCTGCTGCCTTCTTGTGCGTATGAGTGCGTAGATGATTCTGCAAAGTGCGTTTTTGTCCAAAGGTTGCCGAACACTGCGAACACTGAAAGGGTCGTTCTGCCGTATGAGTGCGAAGGTGATTCTTTAGAGCGCAATTTGTAACAAAACGCTTCATGCACTGATTACACTTAAAGGGTCGTTCGCCCGTATGTGTGCGAAGATGCTCTGTTAGATTACCCTTTCGGCTGAAGGTCTTTGTGCATTGGGTACATTCGAAGGGTCTTTCGCCAGTATGAGTAAGTACATGTTTGCCCAAAGAACTTTTAAGATTAAAAGTCTTTAAGCAGTGGGTACATTCAAAGGGTCTTTCTCCCGTGTGAGTGCGTAGGTGATCCTCAAGATTTACCTTTCTTATAAAGGACTTCGAGCAGAGATTACATCCATAGGGTCGTTCGTCTGTGTGTATACGAGAGTGTTCGGTTAGATTATCCTTTCGCATAAATGTTTTGTCGCATTGGGTGCACTTAAAGGGTCGTTCCATTGTATGAGTTCGACTGTGCCTCTCTAGATCGTACCTGAAGTTAAATATCTTGGAGCAATGTGAGCACTTAAGTGGATTAACGTCATCAGAAAGCCCAATGTGTGGCTCCAGTGAAGTTTTAAGCTCCAGGCTCTTTAAACTTTCTTTAGGGCACAGGGGATCCTCTAGATTTACTTGTTGTGCCACAGTGTGAGTACGAAGATGTTTCGTCAGATTACTCTTTTGGCTAAAGCTCTTTGAGCATTGTGAGCACTTGAAGGATCGCTCCATAGCATGAGTGAAAAGGTGATTCCTGAGAGAACTCTTCTGGCTAAATGTCTTTGAGCAAAGGGAACATTCAAAGGGCTTTTCTCCCGTATGTGTACGTAGATGATCCTTAAGATATTTCTTTTGGCTAAAGGCCTTCGAGCATTGGGAACATTGAAAGGGTCGTTCCTCAGAATGTGTAAGAAGATGTAGCTTTAAAGTGCTTGGATTGTTAAAGCTCTTTGAGCACTCGGCACATTCGTAGGGTCGTTCACCAGTATGAGTAACCAGGTGCGTTCTAAGATGACTATTTTGGACAAAACTTTTCGAGCAGTGGGAACATTGGTAAGGTCTTTCTCCCGTATGAGTGCGAAGGTGATCTGTTAGAGTTGTCTTTTTACTAAAGGACTTTGAGCAGAGGTCGCATGTATAAGGTCGTGGTTCGGTCTCTTTCCGAGGTTCCAACTGTTTCTTCAAGTACTTCAGACTCTGCTCAAAACGCCGCTTGAAGTTGAATACAATTATGGCCGCTTCGAAGCAAGCGGGACATATCCTTTCTGGTTGATCAGCAGATTTAAGCAATCGGCCAGTTACCTCCTCTCTTATGGTTATCCACTTGGTTGCCTTTTCGGAGCCGGTGATGAATTTATTCTGGTTGTCATCTGAATCTGAGCCCGAACTGGACATACAAACGCAGCACAGCTCGGCTACATTGGGCTTCCTTGCCTGGCAGGTCATTCTACTGTCAAATTTACTTTAGTTACAATTAATCGCAGGCAATTGTGCAAAAATGTTAACAATTTTAAGGAATTTCTAGACCAGTGTGACCGTATGTGACTAGAGTGAAAATATCAACTTGAACTAGTTTAAACCATTTGTTTTCTCAATGTGCGCGTTTATTTCAAAAATAGAAATAATACAAATTTAATGGTCTTAAAAAAAGAAAATTGTTTGTTTTCAATGTCATCCATTCTGTCATGAATTCCTCTTCTCACCACTCTTCATCTGTGGACCAATCCCGTCCAATGAGCGAGATTTCTTGAACTGGTTTTGGAGGACACAGACAAACACATTTTAATCCCCCACTCTACTCACTCCCCATATTTCCTTTCACAATTTCAGCACTCTAAACTTCCTTTCTATATTTCCAACAACATATGTATGCGTACCATTACTCTCATAAACAGGGCCCACACTTCCATAGCCTCGGGATTCAACATTGTCCGTCCCCATGAGAGGTCAATTGTTGTGGCCCTTGATCTTTCACAGGCCTTCGATATGGTCAGACACACAACCCTTATTCAGGATCTTTTCAGCAGCAGCCTCTCTAACCATCTAACCACCTACCAGTATAACTCCAAATTGCAGCAGCTCCCCTGACATTTCCATTGTCTGCTCAAACCTCCTGGCCATCGTTGAGTGGAACGTAGACATAGCTCTAAACTCCAATCACCTGACCTTCACTCTCACACTCCACGGTGAAGAGGAGTTTGTGTCCTCAGAGACGAAATCGTACACAAACCTCTCCAAGGCAGACTGGAATGTGTTCACAGCGCACACAGAGCAACACTTCAAGCAGGCCCAACCCCCTTCTGATTTATCCTCAGGAGAAGTCGTATTCCGAAAAATCCTCACCTGTGCGGGGAAACGACACATTCCTGCTGGAAGAATTCCCAGAATTCGCCCAGGCTTTCCCTCTGAAGCTGCGGAAAAGGCTCGCATGCGCGACGACATAAGAACTGCAAGTCCGGCAGACCCTCGCATAGATGAGGCAAACAAGGACATCAGAAGATTGGTAAATGAGCACAGGAAGTAAAAGTGGCTTGCACACCTAGATGAGTGTGAGATGGGCACGGCCAAACTATGGAAGACCATTAGGGGCATAACATCCGCACCGAAGCGGCAAAACCTTGCCGCCATAGCCTTCCATGGAGTGCCCAAACTCACTGCTGAGAGTTGTGCAGCGGGATTTAACAGGCAGTTTGTGGAGCATCCCATCCTCCAAGACCACCTTCCGCTCGCAAACCACCAGCACGGTTTCAGAAAAGGCCAGAGCACCAACACAGCGTTTTGCGAAATCACCACCGCCATCGCAGACGGGCTAAATTCTCCTAGCCCCCACAAACGCACTGTGCTGGTTGCACTAGATCTGTCACAAGCCTTCGACACTGTGAAACACATCATCCTACTCCAGGATATCGAAGGCACAGCGCTTCCGAACACACTCAAGCGCTGGGTAACAAACTACAAGACAGGTCGGCAGGCCTTTGTTGAGTTCCGTGATGCAAAATCCAACTACTGAAAGTTGAAAGAAGAAGTCCCCCAAGGTGGAGTCCTCTCCCCACTCCTCTTTAACTTCTACGTTGCTGGAATGCCAACACCACCTCCGGATCTCAAACTAGTCAGCTATGCGGACGACTGCACCATCCTAGGATCGGATAGGGATTTCATCAAGGTAGTTGAGAGCTTAAACTCCTACCTCCCAACAGTTCGGCATTCCTGGCTGGAAAATCTCCCCTGGAAAATCCAGCTCAACTATTTTCACTACTTGTACCAAGATAGTGAACACTCAGCTCAATGTCACTGTGGACGGAGGACAAATTCCCACTATCAAATACCCAAAAATTTTGGGAGTGACATTTGACAACCTCTTCTTCTTTGCGAGGAACGCGGAGAACACAGCCCGCAAAGTTAGAGAGAGAAATAGGGCCCTCAAAGCCACAGCTGGAAGCTCCTGGGGAAAGGAGAAGAAGAAACTGCTGGTCACATACAAGGCAATAGGGCGTGTACAGTGCGACTACGCGGCACCAGCATGGAGCGCAGCCATCAGTGACACACAATGGGGAAACCTCCAGCGTGCCCAAAATGCTGCTCTACGCACCATCACTGGATGTCACACCATGGCTCAAGTGGACCACCTGCACGAAGAAACCCACATGCTCGGTGTCCGTGACCACTGTAACATGCTAACAAAGCAATTCCTTGCAGAAGGCTTGCAAACGGCTCATCCTAACCATCTGGCCTTCCAAGTCCCACTGCCCCCAAGAACCAGCAGAGAGGACCTGAGAATTCATCTACCAGTTGTACTCACCCACACCGCAAATGAAACGCAGATTTAAGAGGCAGAGGCAATAGCTGCGAAAAATGCCATCCATCACAGCACAGTGACTGCAGCCATAAATTGCCTAAAACCAAACGTTGTCCTGGGAGGAAGGCCACCTCCAATCGGCAATGATGAAAAAACCCTGCCAAGAAGTACACGGACAACACTGGCTCAGCTCAGATCAGGATACTCGGCGTCGCTAAATAGCTACATAGCGAGGATAAACCTGGCAGTGACTGACACATGTCGCAAATGTGGACAATCCCCGCACGACACGAAGCACTTTTTCGATTGTCCAGCCGACCCGACACTCCTGACGCCTCTCCATCTCGGACCAATAAAAAATTCCCTGGACTAGATCTGGAAGAAAAAATTGGAAAAATCGCGCTAGCATGGCCGTGAAACCGGATATATTCAATTGGGTTATTAGTAAATATAAATGTAGTCTAACCCCTTAATATAATATTAAAAATTCCCTAGTAAAATTTTATCAAAATATGGTGTTTTTAACCACTTTAACTTTTTGGTCAGGTGGAACTTTTTGAAAATACCCATTAACATATTTTTGTATAAAAACTGAATTTTTCCAATTTCATTTAAAAAGAAAACATGCATGTACCAACCCAACCAACCAATCGCGATCTATCAAAGAAAACTTTAAACAAGTTTCTGTGAGAAAGTAGAAAGTTGTATTCCTTACTATATATGTATAAATAACCTTATCTTATTTATTTAATTATTTTTTTACAAAATTTAGTCAAGTTTTTTTTTTTGTTTATCTTCGAGTTCGTCCCCTGTAATTCTGGTTTGTAAACTGAATGGGGGATTGATCATCTTAAAAAAGTGATTTTTTGACATTTCGAAGATTTGTGGGGGGTTTTGAGCCACCCGTCTAAAAGTTCAAAATTCGTGTTTTTTATTAAATGAAAAAATTAACAATTTTTCTCATATTCTGAATGAAGAAATATCAATAAAGAGTGAAAATTGACGGCATCAGGCTTGTTTTCTTTTATTTACGAGCACTTTTTGCTTGTGGCTGTTCTTTTTTTGCCTTTTCCAATGTTTTTCTTACTTCTTTGTAGAGTTTTTCCTCTGTTTTATTGCGCGTCATTGCAATATTATCTTTGAAAGTCAAAACCGACTTTTTTTTCAAAGTGGCTCACAGCCCCCCATATCTCATTTTTTTTTTGATGACGTCACATAACCAAAAAGAAATTGTTACAAAACAATTGAAATTGTGTCAAAAAGGCAATTGACCAAAGATACTTCCCTCATACTTACTTTTGTCATTACGAAAAAAATTTTGTATAATAATCACAAGTCAAAAATGAAAAAAAAACTTCTTTTTTGAAAAAAAAGTCGAGTTCTGGTTCACGAACTTAAGAAGGTGTAGACTGATAGGTTGCTTGCCAAAAGTTAGGTAATAAGAAGGGAGATACATGACATAAACAAAAAGTTTAAATTTATTTTTTTTTGTAGCCAATATTCGAGTGGCTCACAACCCCCAGCGGCGCAGAACCCCCATTCTCCCCTAATTTTTTCTTTACAATACATATTTGTGTGGTTTGAAGCCAATAAGGATATGCCATAATCAGCAATAATCATCAATTTGGTGCCGTCCGCTTGTGTTGCTTGAATCAATTGTATGATATGTTAAAAATATAATTTTTTACAATTTTCACAAAATTTTTGTCTGCCTACTATGACGTTTCTAGCCGCTCAAAAACAAAATTAAGGGGAAATTGGAACTCTGAAAGCCATCTCGAGGCCATCAAACTTCAATATATCTGATTTTGGATTTTTGATCAATTTTCTATAAAATATACAGAATTTTTTGAGCCATGTTGTGCAAAGAACTAGACAAAATATTTCTTTTCATATAAGGCAGGTACGGTCTAGTGGACACACTCCCCACGTCACCAGGCATCTCTTCGAGTGCCCTCGCAATCCAACCACCCTGGTTCCACTATACCTCTGGACCCACCCAGTCGAGGCAGCCACTTTCCTCGACCTGGCACACGACTAGCTCTACATCTTTTTAAATTTTTACCCTCTTCCTTTTCTTTTCTCCCTTTAAGTACAAATCTTTCCAGACGCCGATACAACAACAACAACTACATACAATCTATATACTTCTCTGTTGGTGATGTGATGGTTTGTACGCGTCTCTGTTCTTTTTCTTTCCATACGCACTCAGAATTGTCCCCAATTCATTCAATCAGCAGACTTTGTTCCTTTTCACACTTGCATATTTTGCTATTTATCGTCGCCAACTTGCCGAATAAAGTCTTGGGAATTCCCCCTTGTGCGAAAATCAAGTCCTGAATTTCTGATATATAATTTCAGCGTATAAGGCTTATTTTTTGGACCTAGTTGCCCGATTTTCATTATACTTGGTGAAATTATTAAATGCCATAGTTATATGCATAGTTTAAGGACATTTGCATTAAAAACAAACAAGTTTTTCTCACTAAAACTAGTTTTTCAACAGTAGTACGAACTACATGATCCCAAAAACCAACTTTACAGGCGCATCAGCATTACTGGGACCAGAAGAGTGGTGTACAGGACTGGCTCAGGAAGCAACGCACCCAACGCCGTGTACTGCAAGACTCTCCTACAAACTGCCAAACCACTGCACTATATTCCAGGCGAAAGTCTTCGCTATAAGGAAAACAGCTGAATTGGCAGAATTACACGCCCCAAACAATCAAATTAACATATACGCCGACAGCCAAGCGGCAATCAAAGTCACGCCACTCAACTCCAAAATGTTCTGGCAAGCAGAGAAGCAATAGATTCCCTCAGCACCTCCAGCAAGGTGCAAATCTACTGGATTCCCAGCCACCAGGGCATTAATGGAAACGAAATGGCGGACACTCTTGCAAAAGCCGGGGTCGCACTAAGCCAAGAAGCAACACTAAACATACCCTATCTCCAAGTACAGACAAGAGAAAGGAAATGGTACCCCAAGAGATACCCGGCATAAGGACAATAGGAGGGGCCCGGTATTGATTTGGGGCCATCCCTGGACGGTAAATGTGCTCAGTGTGATTAGCCTATTACACTATTTTGTGAAAATTCTGAACTATTTGAATTGAGCTGTTTCTTTTTATACAAATAAATTAGACTTAGCTTCCGCTTTTAGCATAAAAATTATGTTCACATTATGGTGAGGGTCTAAAACAATATGATGCATAAATAAAAATATCAGTTTTTCAGAGTTTTCATCGGTTCTTTTTGGTATAAGCATCCGGTTTGATTTCCTGATTTAAACAATATTTTTTTCCAAATTCCATTTAATTTTTTTTTGTAATTTTATTCACTACACACTATTTTTTATCTAAATTGAATTGTTTAATACTGCCAGGGTACATTTTCTTTTAAAAAAACGTTTCTTTTGACGCTGCATGGCTTGTCTTAGGGCCTTATCCGCATTGGGCTCTTTAATGGAATCTGAAAAATGCAAAATTAGAATTTTAAAACTGAACCATCAAAACTAATGATATACTAACGCATAAGAGATGCATAAAAGTTGGCATAATCCTTGAGACTCTTCTTCCCCTTAATTCCATCCACATTGAACTGCACTGTCAGTTCATCGTTGATAATGTTTTTAATGTTTTTCAGCACCCCATCTGGCTCCAGCAAGAACATCATTGTTTTGATCTATGGAAAAAGAAAAACTCTTAAATTCAAACCCAAAAGTTTCTATTTCAAACTTACATATTCATCTCTGCCAATAAGCTCAATTTCCACGTCCACCTGGGAGATTTCATCTTCTGTTTTGAGAGGAAACCTGCTTCTAATGGCTCCTTGAGCATTACCCTGAAGCACTAGTTGTCCACTGATCACTTTCTGCTCCGCCAGGGTCTCAATAATGAAATCAAGTTTTCCTAAGACAAAATTTAAATAATATAAATATAAAAACATTCTAGGAAAACTTACGCCCAATGGCTCCCAAATCGCGGGTTACAGATTCTGCAATTAAATAAAGATACAAATATTAAACCTTTGTTGTGTAGAATTAATTGAAATAACTTTTACCTTTGAATGATTCAAAATGCGAGCAAGTTGAACATCTTTGATCCAGAGCTGACCTGGTGTGGCTACGTTCCCCATTGATTGGATCCTGTTTTGTTTCTTTGGTTACACTTTCGATTGGAAGTGTTCTCTTTCGCTTATTTTGGTTGGTTGTTTTCAGACTCATCTCAAATCGACGCTTGAAATTAAAGGCCACTTTTGCCTCTGCCCAGCAGGTGGGGCATAGGCTTTCGGGAAACCCTTCTACCGGTCTGACCACTCGCCCAGTTACCTCCTCTATTATGGTCAACAAGCTATGCTTGTCGTAGCTGTCTGTAAAGATATGGCGCCAGCTGGTGTCGGTATCAGTTGCCGGAGACGTTCTGCACACGCAGCAAAGCTTAGACACATTTAGTCCCTGTGCTTTGAGTGTCATTCCACAAGGAAATCTCAGCAAATTACACAATTCAAAAAGAAAAACAAAATTAAAATGTTTGGAGTCGCGAACAGTGTGACCGTAAATGGTACAAATGAAAATACCTATATAAGCCAAAGAGTAATTATCATAGAGACGCAATATGAAACGCAGCCTTAATTTTGAGCAGAGGCGGCCATCCTCAGCTCATATGAGCCGAAGTCAGTCGTGTTTGTACGCAAACGCGAGCCGAAGTTATGGTTGTGTGCAAGACCAGATAAAATCCACTTCAAGGTTTTATTTATATACATGTGTAACTTCAATTGGCAATTTAAATAGAACTAACAAACTTAATTAAGATAGATATTTTAGGATGGTTCACTTCTCGCTATTTGCCTTGCAGGTTTGCATGTTCAGTGTTTAGCGAACTAGCTGATATTGGGACAGATTTAAATTGTGACTGTGGTGCTAAACTTACTTTAATCGGGTCTGCTATTCATCAAAAAATTACATTGAAGCCTTGCCAAAAATAATTCAGAAGCTTGAGAACTCATCGAATTCACTTCACAATGGCATGGACTAAAAGAAGCCCATGCGGTATTCAACAGGGTTCCAAAAAGTATGGGAACCGAGCTGTCCACTAAGCTGGAGCAAGTTTAAGAAAAAAACTGATTTCAAAACTATTAAAAACGACAATGTAACAAATAACAGTGTCAATGGGACCTACATAATTCATGGTATGTATGCCGCCTTTATTTTAAAGTATATATATGCTCCGCTGACGTCCTGCGATGTTGAGAGAAAATTTTCGGCATTATTCATTCTTTAGCTCAGTTTTTCACTTAAATTCGCTTTCCGGGAACAGGCGTGGACATGTATTGAATGCAATATTGTCTAGATGGTCTTTTTGCAATCATCCAAACAATTTTGTTGATCTAATTGAAAGAATTATTCCGACATATTTGATATGATTTCGACATATTTAGCATATTTTTTCAACATATTTTTGCATAAAAAAATGTTTATTTTTGATATGTCGTTTTTATTCGATCCGCAATTTAATTTCATCACTAAATTCAAATGAAATGACTAAAAACATAAAATCCGTCTAGTTATGACTGCGAACGAATGCCTCAATATGATTTTTTCAAAAAAATAAGATAAATTTTCCCAAGTTTTTTAAGTAAAAATTCATAATTTATTTTTTTTTTATCTATACTTTGCATTTGTAAGTCCAAACTGACCGAATAATATCTGTTTTGGTGACATGACAAAACGCCCAGGAACATAAGGACCATATGAAAAATTTCGATCACTACTTTGAAATATAACTCCAAATTTTTCTGGGCTTTTTGACCGAAATATGAAATATGAATATAAAATTTAACAAATTTATGCTTTTCACAGTGTGTTTACAATTTTGCTCCTTTAAAATGGACATAGAAATATCTGTCCTTCTGTGCTCGTGTGATTTTTTTAGATTTTCGGTACAATTATTGCAAGTTTTGGTTCAGAACCACTCACTTAGGGCCTTTTTCTCATGTTCCGGTTTTTGTTCAAATCGAAATCCACCTAGATTTGGCAACCAGGTGGATTTTGCGCAATTGGTTGTCTCATGTAGGTCTGAAAAGGCACTAATAGTAGGTTGGCAGCGCGTCTGCACTCTGCTGTTTATTAGTGGTATTCATTAAAGCGATTGAGATTTGATTTAGATTATGTTTAAGGCTTTAACATTGATTTTATTGACGCTCGTGAACAGCTGTTAGTGTGAAAGAACATTCGACTGACAAGGAAACAAAGCAAATTATCTGGGAGGCCACGACTATGAGCAAAAATGCAGTCCGTAAATACAAATGAAATTCGAAATTGGTGTCTTTTGGAAATGAATGAAAAGTGAAACTTTATTTGAATATTAATTGACTCCAATCCCACTCAAGAGTCAGGGTAGAAAATGAACAGGTTGCGATGCGGTGACTCCATTTTGGTCTCTACTTTGATTACCTCCTGGGCCACAATGCCTCCCCCAACAGCAACGACTGGTAATATCTAAGCAAAGAGTACATCCAATGCCTCGTTAAGAGTAGATCATCACGGATGGTCTGTACCAGTTTAAGTCCCTAGTTTTGTAACTGGGATCGCTTTGATGGGAAAATAGAAATTGCTAAAGAATCCAAAGCACAACTATGCCTGGACCATTGCGTTTTAACTTGCCAACTTCCCAGCCATGCCGAATAGGCTCGATACTGCTCTTCACGTTGTAGTGCTTGGACACCGTTTCGTAGTTAACCTTCTCCTTGGGTTTTGAGAGGTCTCGCGCGTAGCCAGGAAAGCTTGTCGCTGCTTTTGCTATTCCAAGCATTTTTGACTCTGTCCACTTTAGGCCGCAGCACAGTGGCTGCGCTTATACGGAAAGTGCGGCCAAAAATAATTCCAAAAGAGTTAGCGGTCTGAAACTTGAAATATAAGTGATATAAAATATAATAATTGTTTTATAGAAAAGTGGCCGTGGTTATACACACATAATAAAATATTGTGAATGTTTCCAATCTAATATTCTACTATTAACTGAAACACAGATTCTATTAAATTGGTTTTTGCTTTACAAAGTAGAGTTCTTTGCCCAGTAATAAAAGGGTCAGAGCTTACAAAAAACCTGCGATTGAAATCTGTATTGTTTGCAATTCGAGATATTTTTCTGCTATGCTACAGTCTAAATTATTAAATATCCTTGTTTTTTGCTTCAGTTGCGTTCTCAGATAGTTCCCCAATTGATAACAGTGCGTGGTCGATGACATCTTTAGCGTGAACTAAAATTTTGCATATATTCTAAATTTTTCAGCATTTATTTTGTATCCTGAAGACATAGTCTGTAATAATGTTCTGCACGCCAAATAATTCTTCTTGATGCCAGTAATATCCAGCTTTTTTCATGAAAGAGTCTTCGCCGTGCTTCCGTATTATAGATAACTTAAGCAGATATTCAAAAATCTGATATAGGATTGAAGTGGTGGTATCCAAACTCAAAACGGCTTTCGTGTCCTTTTACCCAAAATTACCCAAAAATAGCAACGAAACAACAAAAACACTTCACAGAGCAAAAGCATTGCAGAAAATGTGACAACTGCAAAAGAGAAAACACTCACTGCGTGGTACAGCAGTTTACGGATAGGACCCCCCTGGCTCCTGGGCGCAAGCGCATTTTCTCGGGGGACATACCTCTTCCCGGCACCGATTACTTGTTAAGAGCGACCACCTCTCGGCGGAGAGCGATGGTTTAAAATTATAAACCTCGGCAATCCTCCGTGGGGAAAAGGTGGTTATTTGACCTTTCCGGGGGCCTTTGTCTCCTATGTGACCTACCCCTCGCGGCGTGGGGGAGGGGGGTTGTTTATAAACGTCTCTGCGCGGGAGAGAGGGGTTAAAAATCGGCAGAACTAAACCCGTTGAGAAAACATTTCATATGGGGAGAGAAAGAACGTTTTATTAAGGTATATCACCGCTATGTTCCCGGGGGGTTTTAGTTGGTTAAAAACCGGCGACGACCGGATGTTGTAATATGGTTTAGAACCGGGGGGTTCGTTGTGTTTAAAAAACCATTTATCAGGGAGTGATATATGGCGGAGTTTTGACGTTTGAAAGCGTCATATCTCCGCGCGGGGTGTTAAGCGTGAAAAATTTGACTAAGAAACAGTGAATTTTTATTTTTTTATTTTGTATAATAAACTAATTTTGAGTTTCTGTCAAAATACTTTTGACCACTTCCATTTGCATATTTTGATTTATATTTTCGAGCCTTAAGGCCTTTACTCAGATGAGATAAATTTTTTAGTTTGGTTCGATATTTCACATGAATAAAAACAATTTCATACAAATAAGATGCCTTTTTAAACGTATTTAGATTTCAAAGCTGTACAAAATTGTTTCTATACATGTAAAATATCGTACCAAAGTAAAATTTATCTTATGTGAGTATGAGCCTTAAGCAACTGATTGTGTTCTGCTTATGATTTATTGAAAGCCCACTTGTATACCAGTATTCGATACAAATTTCAAAATTTTAGGATTTTTTGCCTTAAAGATATAATGGATTATTTATAAAATTTCTTTGTCAAAATACTTTTGTCCACGATTGTAATCTTTAATGAATAAAGGGTTTATTTGTTAAGACTTTCTTTAAATTTTGTTTTTAGACCTGTTACTCGTAGAGTAAAAAAGTATTCTTAAGTCGTGCAAATGTATGTAACAGGCAGAAGGAATCATTTTCGATCAAATAAAAATCATTTCCGATCAAAAATGCTTAATAACTCCTATAATCTTTAAAATATTGAGTTCAAATTTAAAACTTTAATTTATATTCACAATATTTACAATCCCTAAAATTTTCATCAAGATAAGATATCACAGTGAAACAGTCAAAAACTACCGAACTACACTATGCGGAATCGATAGAGCTACCTGAACTGGGTCACCCTATCAGCGTTTGGCTAGATTGGTAGCACTTTTCTTTTGTGGGCCCTCAAACTTTTGGAAATTGGGTGTGACAACAAAAAAAGGTGTCATTTGTTTTGGGCAAACAGCTCATTTAGTTTTAGTGATAACTGCAAACTGTTTTTAGCAAAGGTGTAGCACAGTCCGCAGAAAAAATTTGTTGTACAAAGGTTTTTAAAAAAACTTGTGTTTTCCGGGAGTATTTCTTTAAAAACTTTAATTCAAAAACGTATTTTTTGACTTTTTGAGTATAACATTAAAAAAATCAGAAATTTTCGCATTCTTTCTTTGGCAAAAGTGAAGCTTTTCAGATACCAAACAACTTTTCTAAACAAGGTTTTACAATTTAAACACTTCTACATCCCTTAAGGGCCCCAAATTTGTGTATTTCCAAAAAAATCACTTTTTACATACAGCTAATACATTAATTTATTTAAAACATTTCAATATTAAAAAACTTAAATATTTAGGCTCTTATGATCTTAACTTGTTAAAAAATGCATTAGCTTGTTAAAATATTTTATACATTTTAATTTGGCAACATTTTTGCTGATAAATTATGTCACCTCGACTCGGCGATATGTCGTCTATGAAGCGGCGGAGATATGACGTTTCAAAACGACATACCTCGCGCGGAGATATGTCGTTTGCAACGCGGCGGAGATATGTCGTTTTAAAACGTCATATCTCCGCGCGGAGATATGTCGTTTGAAACGCGGCGGAGATATGTCGTTTTAAAACGTCCTATCTCCGCGCGGAATATGTCGTTTATATTACACAGCGGAGATATGTCGTTTTGAAACGTCATATCTCCGCCGTGATATATGGCGGAGATATGTCGTTTGTAACACGGCGGAGATATGACGTTCTAAAACGTCATAGCTCCGCCATTGATCACAGCGGAGATATGTCGTTTTAAAACGACATATCTCCGCCATTCAAACGACATATCTCGCGCGGAGCTATGTCGTTATAAAGCGTCATATCTCCGCGCGGAGATGTCGTTCAAACGTCATAACTCCGCGCGGAGATATGTCGTTTTTGGGAAAACGGCGGAATATGTCGTCAGGCTATGTCGTTACCCCGGTGCAGCTAGTGTGGACTCTTTTTCATTCTTAAACATGGAACTATTTGGGAGAAAAAGAATTGGGAGGGTCCGAAAGGGCCGCCACAACTAAACTTTACATAGGGTAGGGTTTTAAAATAATTTTTTTTTCATTTTTTTATATTATTTTCTGAAAGAATATTGTGCACAAAGTTGAAGTCAATCCGAGTAAAACTTACGGAGTTACAGCGTTTCAAACGACCGGCCGTGCTACCTGATTGCTACCGTATGAAAAACTTTAAATCGATTTTCCCGAAAACTACTTTTCGAAGTCCGTGTTCACTGCCATTTGAAATCTACTCGACCGATTCATTTCAAACTTTGTGCACATTTTCTTCATATAAAATACCTCCCCCTACGTTTAGTAAACATTTTTTTTAACATTAAAGGGTGTTTCCCACCCACAAAATGGCGGAAAAATTTCGAAAATATCGGTTCACACTTTAGATGGCCGCCAAAAATTTTAAATTAAAAAAATAATCAGAGAACGTTGGGGGAAGATTTGTTTTAACTACATTTTTAGGGTTTTTCATTTTGAGATAATTTCCGGCCGGAGTTACAGTGAACACCGCAAATTGTTTTTTTTTTTTCAAGACGTCCTGGGGGATGCTCTGGCTAATGGTTTAATATTTTTGCATGAAAAATTTACAGAACATAGTTAAATAAAACGCATATATGGTGCGAGTGACTAGCTTCTCTTCTAGAAGCTGAATGTTTATTAAAGTATTGAGTTTTCCCTTTTATACATTTTTGGTTTTTACCCCAATCAGAAAATGCCTTATTACTACAGATGTGTCCCTTCTTGGGGTTGCTTATTTTTGGTTCTAATTTCTATTTTTGTGCGCCTCGGCTTGAGGCGACCACAGGTAGCGGTCTTAAATGCACTTGTTCAAATATCTTTGAACATATTGCAGAGGAGCAAAAAACTGTATTTTTACTTTACATGTACTGTTCAATTATTTTTTGAACATAAATATTGTAGAGGGCAACAATTTGTATTTTTGACATATATTTTTTTCTCTTCGATAGTGGACTGTATTTTAAATGTGTATATTTTCATATAGGTTTTAAACTTTCTTGTTCAGATTCTTTTACTTTAGTTTTTATTTTTAATTTACAATAAAATATGTTTTGTTCAGCCAATTCAAATAATGCCATGTTTATTTAAAACATCTTGCGCAGGCAAAAAAAACATTTTTGTGAAATTAATTTATTTTGAATGATTTGTCTATGAATTTTGTTATTTTAATTTTATGCAACAGCGAAAATCCGCCTTTTGTTGCAGCGGTGCCACTGGGCACTCTACTTTTTTTATTTCAATAGTTTTCTTTTAATTTAATCAGCTTCTACTGCGACAACTTCTTTTCGGCCGCATAGTATGGTGGTGGTATCAGCCCAGGCGTTTTCGTCTGAGTCGCGCCTGGACAGCGCCTCTCCGTTTTCGGGACTCGTACCCGTTGCTCCTCCTTCTCTTCCTTCCTTCTTCCTGATTAAAAGGCACATTTGCCTTAGTTTGCAGTCCTCCTTACGCTGGGCAGTCCCCAACGCTTGGCAGGCCACTTTTTTTTTTGCGAATTTATCGCCGTTTTCCCCCTCACGCAGGGCCAATCCCTAACGCTTGGCAGGCTACTGTGATCCTTCTCACGACCTTAGGTTTTCCGGGAATACCTTTCTCTCCCTTCAAATCACCGCCTTAGGCTATCCTTACATTTGAATGCCTTTTTTCCGACCTGAGCAAATACCATTCAATTTAGCAAGTTTACCTTTACAGGGACGAAGGACAAATGATCACTAAAACGCAAATACGCTTGCGACTGATCCACTCCACATCACGAAGCTGAGTCTTACGCATGTATGGTGCGTGTGACTCCGCTTCCAGAAGCTGAATGTTTATTAAAGTATTGAGTTTTCCCTTTTATACATTTTTTGGTTTTACCCCAAGCAGAGAAATGCCTTATTACTAACAGATGTGTCCCTTCTTGGGGGTTGCTTATTTTCTAGGTTCTAATTTCTATTTTTGTGCGCCACGCAACATATTGCGGAGGGCAAACAAATTGTATTTTACTTTACATGTATTGTTCAATTATTTTTGAACATAAATATTGCAGAGGGCAACAATTTGTATTTTTTGACATATATATTTTTCTCTTCGATAGTGGACTGTATTTTAAATGTGTATATTTCCATATAGGTTTTAAACTCTCTTGCTCAGATTCTTTTACTTTAGTTTTTATTTTTAATTTACAATAAAATATGTCTTGATTAGCCAATTCAAATAACGCCATGTTTTTTTAAAACAATAGTCAAAACCAAAGCGGGCAAACAAACAGAAACGTTTAACCATGATGCAACTAGAAAGGTGAGGCGCTCTCTGAGCGCAGTCTCAGATTCCTTCTAAAAATTTTAGTGTGCAGTTGACCAAAGAAAATCTAACATAGAAGCGCACTTTGAAACGCCTCTCTATTTCGAGTGATGTTAACTCCATCCTGACAAAGAGAACATTCATTGTCACAACTCAAAATTTTACTCAAATTTTTTGTCGACACAGGAAACCAAATTAGTTAGGTGGAGACGCACATAGTCACAAAATTACTCAAATAGTCAAAAAATTACTCAGACAGCCAAAATGACAGTAATCAGCTGACTAATTTCTGAGTGAAATGTTGACGACGCAGCAACGTGCGCTTCTATGTTAGATTTTCTTTGAG
Organism: Lordiphosa stackelbergi; assembly: GCA_018904235.1. Lineage (NCBI taxonomy): Eukaryota > Metazoa > Arthropoda > Insecta > Diptera > Drosophilidae > Lordiphosa > Lordiphosa stackelbergi. Next base: position 24,081 of record JAEIFU010000735.1, on the reverse strand, counting down.
TTGACACTTGAGGAAGGTAGTGTCCGCGCTTGTCATTGCATTTTTGGTTTTGCATTTGGGGGTGGTTTTTTGTGCAAACAGATCTTGTCGCTGTCTTGTTGTTGTTGCATCGAAAAAGTGAATACATACTAAATTGGCACTGCGTTGGCTTGTCGAATTGTTGCATTTATTAATGCTGCGATGGAAAACAAAATGTGACATTCTTTAATATTTTGGGTGAAGATTTAATTACATAATTTATGTATCTAATTTGTTTCAAATAAAATGTACCGATAAAATGTGCTCATGCATATAAATGCTGTCATTGCTTTGTCATATTTTGTTCTACACACACACGTTGTCGCGCTCACTCTCCCGCTCTCTCTCACTCTCTAAGCAAGAGCGCTTACTTCTAAAAAGTTCGCTGAGCGCCTCACCTTTCTAGTTGCATCATGTTTAACGAACCGTTCGCGGCTAAGAAACTATTCATATGTTTTGTTGCTGTTACTGTAGTCAGGGAAAACGAAACCACTAACTTTATATTGCCGAAGAGCGCAAACGGATTGGAATATTGTTCTCCAGACAGCTGCACTGCCTTGGAACGTTTCGGAACGAAACGTATACAAAGAAATCGTTTGCGGAATGATCGGCTTTTAGTTCTACTTCAGCTGCTGAATTAAAGAAATAAAATAAAAGCAAACGAAAACAACAAAGCTGAGAGAAACAAAGTAAGCAACAGAAAAAAAAAACAACAAAGTGTATACAAATTGAGCAGCAAACGTTTCCGAACTATTCGCGCTCGTTGCATATCGTTCCGATTCCCTTTGTCCGCAAATCAAGATGAGCGCATTTCGCTTTACGTTTAGTTTGCTCTCACGAACGCAAACTGAACAGAAGTTTTTTTTTACAGTTACATTTTCTCGGGTTGTGTTAGTATTTCGCTCTGTGCAAAGAAAGAAACGAAACGATTCAGAAACGTTTCGTTTCGTTAGTTTGCCCGCTCTGCTTGTCAGTAACGGAAAGTGGTTTGGAACGATTCTTATGATCTTGACCATATTCTTTAGCATTGGTCTTCTATGGTGTTTATCGCGATTCAGTATTGTCCTAAACAGGGCAATGTTATTATGTGTGGTCATTTGTAAAATTGAAAAGCAGTTTGTTAAGTAATATGCGGTCTTAATGCCAATTGAAAATTTTGAATTAAAATTATTTCATTTTAATGCCAATTGAAAATTTTGAATTTCAATTATTTTATTTAATTTCAATTGAGAATTTTGAATTAAAAGTGTTTCATTTCAATGCCAATTCAAAATATTTTAATTGGAATTAAAAATTATAATGCAAATTAAAAAATTTTGAATTCGCATTGCCAGATTTGATGCCAATTAAAATTGAACATTATCAATTGGCATTACCAATTATTAATGCTAATTGATAAAAATAATGCCAGCGGCACAACCCTGATTTAGAGGTGATACAGCCAATTATTTTACTACAATTTTGATTTTAATTTTTTTTTTTTTGGCCTATGGCCTATGGGCGCCCCACTGTGCGCTGATACGCAAGAGACAGCTAGTTCGTTTTCAAATTAAAGCGATATAATTCTGGTTATAATTCAGAGTTTTTATTAAACTGGGCAAAAAGTCCGACGAGATGTGGGCCTTATGTCCGAATATAATGTGTTTTTATAAATTTAATTTCGATGCATACTACGTTTAGTTTTGATATGGGCCTTTTGTCCGTGGGCGTTTTGTCATGTCACCGTATTTATTATTGTAGTGTCCCTGAAGATGGTTGCCGAGCAGCAACCGAAATATATTGGAAAAACAACATACACATCTGTGTGCTTTACTTGACCTCGAGTCCGCAAAACTCAAGTTCTGTATTTATTATCTTTAAGAAACTGTAAGTCATTTCACTTTATGTGGTCTTTTACTTAGGTTATGACTAGATATTTTAATTTGTGCTGACTCACTCTGGCGAGTAAATTTCCTTTTATTAGCATATATACTACGTTTTTAAACCTTAATTTCTAATCTAAAATAAAACAGTATTTGTAAAATACATGCGTGTGTGTAAATGTAAGAACGCGTTCGTCTGATGGAATATCCATTGACTCCCACGATGCATAAACACTAGGCATATTTTTGACGTTTACCCTATACCCTAACTAGGAAAGAAAAATTGAGAACCCTTTCAATGACTTCTACTATTTTAAAAAATTATATCATAAAGATGTTTTATGTTCAATTCATTTGCGATTTCACAGAGAATATATTTTATTTCTTAGATTCGCGATTTTTAAGTTCGCTGGATTCGATTTCAATAACTGTTTTCATGTTGGGGATTTCAGCTTTCTTTCTTATCCCACATGGGATTTATTGAAAGATTAAGTAATCTTAAAAGAAAGAGAAGTTTTTAAAAAGTTGACAACCCAAAAACTATTGACCATGGTATAAAGTATTCATGAATTCAAAATATCAGAAGTCTTTATCAAAAATGGTTCAAAAATTTTATTTTTAAAATTCCCCGGAACTTAAGAAGAATGACATCTTAACGATAAATGGAAAAACTCTCGAAGAGACCAAAATTGTAGGATAATGCTGCTTCATGTTCTCAATTTTAATAGATTTGGTTCCAATAGGTCTTAATTAATACTGTGAATTCGTCAAAGTCCGCCATCTATAGAATTAGCCCCAAATGTATTTGTATTTATTTTTTTATTTTTTAATGAAAATAATGTCATTTTACACAAACGGTGAATCGGTGAGCACAGAAAAGCAAGTAAATCTTCTGGGTTTACCAACTGTAGCTCTATTTTCTGTACTGTCTGTGGAGAGATCGCGAAGAATCATTCTGTTTCCGGTTTTTTAGCACTCATTTACTGGTTTCACTTCCTTGCTTGCATGACTACGAAAGTGAATTGTTAGTTTGCACTGATATCGATAGGTTTTCGAGCATAAAGAACACTTAAAGGGTCGTTCTCCCGTGTGTATGCGTAAATGATCCGTCAAATGATTAGAGCGTCTAAAGGCTTTCAAACACTGCGTACATTTAAACGGTCTTTCCCCCGTATGCGTTCCCAGATGTTGTTCTAGCGTGCTTTTTTGTGCAAAGGTCTTCGAACATTGGCTACACTTATGGGGTCGCTCTCCAGTGTGAATTCGAATATGTTGCTCAAGATGACCAGGAAGCATAAAGGTTTTCGTACATTCCAAACACTTGAAAGGACGTTCGCCCGTATGAATGCGCACATGATTCTCTAGATTGCATTTTTGGGTAAAGCTCTTCGAGCAGTGGGAGCACTTGAAGGGTCGCTCGCCGGTATGCGTACGATTGTGTCGGGTTAATTCGCAATTTTGAGTGAAGGTCTTTGAGCAGTGGGAACAGTGAAAGGGTCGTTCTCCGGTATGAGTGCGTAAGTGATTCTTAAGCCTGTATTTGTGAGTAAAGATCTTTGGGCAGTGTGAACAGGCAAAGGATGAATGATTACAATCAGACTGGAAACTTTCTTGGGTTTTGTTGAAGCACTGCAGACTGTGTTCAAATCGCCGTTTGAAATTAAATGCAATTTTTGCTGTGGCCAAGCAGGAAGGGCATATAAGTCCAGGTAGTCCCTCATTAGGTACGTCCAGGTGGCCAGTTACCTCCTGTATCAGGTTCCACAAGGTTTGGTCTTCGTCTCTGTGGGTATAAATGTAGGGCCAGTTGGTGTCGGTATCAGCTGACGAAGTCGCTCTGCAAACGCAACATAGCTGGGAAACATTTGTCCACTTGGCTCTGTCATCCATTTTTCCACGAAATCTCCTTAAATAACAAATTTAGGCAATTGTGTAAAAAAAATAAACAATAAATAGCCACAGGTGTGACCGTATGTGACTAGAGCCAACATATGGAATTGAACTAGTTCCATTTGATTGGAGCTAAATTTGAATGTCCCTGCTGATCCGTCTCCTGACTTATATTTTTGAGTTATTCCCTCTAAATTTAAAAAACATTTTAATTTTTTACATTTTATTATTAAAATAATTATTTGGACGTCTTGTTTCTGTTTAACTATTACATATAAATATCCATTTGAACAGTTGGGAATGAGCTCTTAATACCCTTTTCTATAGAAGTAATCCTATTTCAGATTTACGTTTCTTCGCTTGATTGACTGTCCAAGTCTACCTTAGTATGAGTGTACAAATGCTATGTAGAGCCTTGCTTTATCCTTCGATGAGCATCTTTCAAGTAACACAAGTATTAAAAAAAGGCCCAATTTTGCAACCGTTCCTTATGTATTTTTGGCCGCTGAACTTAAAAATTGTCTGTTTTCTCCCAGCATGTCAGGCTTACGAGATATTTGAAAAAGAGGTTTAGCAAGGTATCTTTACATCTTTTGTCCTGTATTTTATGACCGGTTCCAACCAAATTTGTTTTAATGTAAGCTGCATTGAACGACGTTACAGAAAAACCAAACACGAAGGTTTGATACTGCTGATAAGGTACAAATTTTTGGATTTTAATATTGAAAGTCAGTGGTTTATTTTTGATAAAATCGGAGATTTTTTTTCCAGGTTTAAATAGTTCTGAAAAATTTTCTGCTGATATTAAAAATATTAGACAAAATAGAGAAATTGTTTCTTTTTTCTTCTTTTACAATTGTAATTGTTGGTTTTTGAGTCAATCAAAATCGAACTTTTTTTCTTTCTTAGCTTTTCTTGCTAAATTTTGCTTACATCCGATTAAAATAGTACGCAAAAATTTAAATTTTATGTAAATGTTTGCTTATAAGCCGATATTTGCTCAAAAGCAATTTGCATACAAGCAATTAAATTCTTATATCAAAGTTGTGCATAATGCTCCAAAACAGCGATGGGCAGCCTCATAGCCCCTCTTACCCGCGCATCCCGGCCCGTTATTTTTCTAATTCCAAGACGCAATAGATATTACAACAACCACACGCTGCATCGCGTTGATCGAAAGCAAATGACAAAAATTTGAATGTTGTTGTACCCTTTCCGTTATTTCTGCTGCCCACCGCTGCTCCAAAATATAAAACTTTTGCATATAACCGGTATTTGCATATAAGCGGTTCGTCATATAACCGATATTTACTGGGTAACCCCTTTTCCGCAAAGATCCACACCCACGCATTCCCATTTCCAAACATAGAGGGCGCTTTGCCGGTTACGAACTTTCACCCATACGCCCACATTTGTATATCACATGCAATTGTAGATCGATAGGATCGCCTAACGCTAAAAAAAAAAAAAAAATAACAATAGAATTTACAGTAGAAACATTGAGCTAAATGAATCTTAGGCAAATATTTTATTGCTAAACTAGTTGGAAGAGCAATAAATAAGAGGACGTGATGTCTGTAAATGGTTGTGTGCAAAAGCCCGAAAAACCCTCCCTTTCGCAGCCTTGGTTGGATCACTGACTGCATTTCGCCCGCAGTACCAAACTAAAGTGCACCCCGGCAAGACTGGAAACCCCCCCCAATCTAAGGCAGAATACCACTCGACATAAATTTTAAAATATAAAATATGGGTAAAGCAACAGCCTTAGCACTCTCTCTGTATGTAAAACCATTACCACAATGGTAATTTGTACAAAGAGGGCTTGGTCAGGAAGTTTCTAAATGGGTCTCTCAGTGCGCAAAAACCATATCCAGGCAAAAGGGTACTCGATCTTGCAGAGCACCTTTAAATCCATGCTTTTGTTTTGTAAACCCCGAACAACCAAATTGCCTACCTGCTTTACTCCGTTATTGCTAGATGAAACACTGGATGCCGAAATTACAGTCGATGAGGTGTACCTTGCCATCAAGGCAGCAAAAACAAACAAAGCCCCAGGGGTTCGACCGTATTCCAGTAGAATTTTTCAAAAACGCCTCCCCAATGTGTATTGAGATGTTGACTATTGCTTACAATAATTAAAAGGAGCATAATTTTCCCCAATACACGAAAAGGTGATCTAACGTTAGCTGAGAACTATAGAGGAATATCGTGCCTAAAATTCAAACCATGAAGCTTTTCACCTCTATCTTGCTAAAGCGACTTACAAACTGGGTATCTGTAAATAGTATCCTCAGCGAATTCCAGTTTGGTTTCCGCCGATGGATACTCCACAGTCGATAGTGTGTTCGTGCTCTCAGGGATAGCCCAATCCTACCTCGACGGAAAGAAAACTCTATATTTGCTTTATCGATTTTAAGGCTGCATTTGACACGATAAATCGTCATAGCTTATATTTAAAGCTAAGTCATTTGATATCAACTGAAATTTATTAACGTTGAACAGCCTGTATAGGATAATCATTTTCTGTTTGGGACGGATGTGAGCTCTCGGCCTGGTTCCCAAACAACACCGGAGTAAAACAGGGATGTCTCCTCAGCCCACTCTTGTTTTCATTATACATCGACGACATATCATCGTACCTGCCCGGAGGAGTTGATGTTAATGGTTGCAACATAAAGACCTTGATGTACGCTGATGACATGGCGTTACTGGCTGATTCCCCTGAAATGCTCCAGAGCATGATAAATGAGCTATACGACTACTGTCAACTGTGGAGTCTACAGATAAACGTGCAGAAGACAAAGGTACTGGTTATAAAAGACGGCCGTGGTCGAACGCCTAAAGCCGATAAATGGTTTTTAAATGATGCCGAGCTGGAGACTGTAACTAGGTTTAAATACCTGGGTGTCACTCTAACAGGAAACATGAATTTTAGGCCTCACCTTCAAGAGAAATTACTGGACTCGAAGAAAGCGATAAACTGCTCATGGAAAAACTTTTTGGGAAACCGCTTATCCTGGCAAGCACAAAATTTCGACTGTTTGAAGCTGCGGTTAGGTCTGTGATGTGCTATGCGTCGCAACTATGGGGATGTACCCAGTATGAAGAAGTTGAGCGACTACAAAGGATGTTTGTTAAACGGATCTTTAAACTGCCAAACACAACTCCGAATTACGCCATCCACTTGGAAACCGGCTTGCCAACTCTGCACCTGTACTGTCTTCAAACGCACTTCAAATACATCCGTAAGATCTTTGACATGCCCAGCGAAAGACTGCCCAGAATTGTAGCAGACATGATGTTAGCTAACAAAACGCAAGTGTTCGAGAAATGGCAAGCCACAGCTTCTACTTGCAATGTCGATATCAACCTTGATTGTCCTGAGTCTTGGGAAGCCTCACATAAGCTGATCCTGGAGAACATCGAGTTACGGGAAAGAGAAAATTTCAAATATCTGGCGTCCCTAAGTGAGTCAAGAACAATTTACAAAAGCTTGAACCACAACCTTGGAACTCTGAACTACTTTCAAGACCACTTTGGCATCCAAACGATCTCCACTATATGCCGTGCTCGTTGCGAGATGCTATATCTGAATTACAGGCCGCACGTAAGCTCCATCAATACTGACTGTACACTCTGCAACCTCCGTGTAACTGAGAATGTTGCGCATTTGATCGGGGTTTGTCCAATCTTGGGAGAGCTACGGAGTTTGTACCTCAACAAACCTGCACTATCGGAAACCGAGATTGTAAGCTGGTTGAATGGAGAGAACTGGGAGATACTGTCTTCGTTTTTGCAGCATGCGCTAAAATACCGCCTTACTATCTTAACCGAATACTTGTAACTAGTCAATAACCAAAATGTCACTTCTTGCCGTTAACTTTGTTTTTAAAATTTTGTTTTTAAATTTGCAACTCGGATTCTCTTCCATCCATAGTTTTATATTGTCAGTGTGCTGTCTAAAAATTAAGAAAAATGTACTATAGTTTATTATAATAAGTTATGGCTGATGGTTAAAAACCAAGCCTCTGTTTTTCAAAATAAAATACTACTACTACTACTACTACTAATTTTTGTAGACAGGGTTTGGAAAATCCCACCAGGAAAAGTGGGAAAAGGGTCGGAAAAGTTTGTATGGTAAAAATGTTATTTTTCATCCGATTGACGCGAAATTTGCTCACTGATTTTTCGGTTTGGTACAAATAGTTGACCCAACGTCGTAAATGTGATTTTCTCGAAGTGGGAAAAATTTGACTTGACGGTGAAACCCAAAAAAAATTTTTAAGGCGTCAAAAATTGTCCGGAAAATTCTACATGCAAAATAACTATTTTCATCCGATTAACTTGAAACTCGGTTTGTAAGGTCAAAATGGGATTTCTTTTGTGTTTTCATTTTCTGATGTTGGAAATAACGTCGGTATGCCCACTGGGAAGTGAATGGGATATGGGTGGGATGTGGGGTGGGTGGTTGGTTATTTGGAAGTGGGTAGAGAGTGGGTGGTAAGTGGTTGTGAAGTGGGTGGAATGTGGCAGGAGAGGGGGGGGGGTGGGAGGGATGTGGGTGGTATGCTGATGGGAAGTGGGTGGAACGTGGCCCGTATGTGGTTGCAAGTGGGTGGAAGGTGGAGGGAAGTGGTTGGAAGTGAGTGGGAACTGGAGGGAAGTAGGTGGGGTGGAATTGGGTGTAGAGTGGGTGGGAGTTGGAGGGAAAACCCATCAGCAAAAAGTTCGATTTCTGGGTTCTACAGGGTATTATTATATCAAATATTGTTTTGGTTCTATACTGTTGAAGGCGCAGCGAAGTGCGTCGGGTTATTTTTTGCTAGGTTATTTATAGCTGGATTTACTTTAAACATTGAATTATGATTTCGGAACTGTGTTTTCATATTCACCACGGATGCTTTGCTTCGCGTTTCATAGGAAATTTGGTATTAGCAATTCCCGTTTGAAACAACATTTACCATTTAGGGTATTACAAGCTACGACAAATTATTCGTTCATTTTACGGTAAAAGTAAGTTTCGTCGTCCCCAACCAAGGAATAAATTTTAATCAAAATTGTCTTTGATGGACAAACCGTGGTACGCTAAAATGCCTTGAACTAAAGTATTTTAATAATATGATCTGTTTTTCTGCTCCTTATAAAGCTACTTTACTAATAAAATTTATTTCTTAATTTTGGTGAAGATTGTTTTATCCTAAATGTTGTTCTAAGGCAATTGCCAGTACAAAATTGTCTATAAACCGCTAACCAAGTCTTTTTTGGCAAAACTGAAAACGCAGATCTGTATATTAATAGATCTGGTTTATGGCCTATATAAATTGATTTGTGGGTGGGTCTAAGAATGGTACTCAAACTCGCGGTTTTTTGGATGTCGAGTACCATTTCTTTTGGTTATGCAATAGGCAATTATACCATCATAAAAAAACGGTTTTAATGAAAATCTACCGTGCGCTTTTAAAGATATTCCAAAATTTAGGTTTACCTTCTTCGGAGGTACCTTAATCGATTGCACGATTGAAGTGAATTTTTACATTGCGTTCCCAATGACGCTGTCCACATATGCTGAGTTTTTGAGAGTTTTTTCTTAATTAATTAAAATCTAAGTTAAAATTTTTGTCGTTGTGTCTTGCAAGTACAAAAGTACCCGTAAAACGCGAACCGAAGCTTCATTTGCAAAACTGGGTATGAGGTTATAAGTACAGAGGTCCCTTTTGTCATAATTAAAGGTTCTTATGCCGGGGTTTTTTTTAGTGTTTATACTGTGTTGCATGAATTCTCCGCAAAAGAAAAAAATATCATTAGTATTGGACTAACTAACTAAGCAGGAAAAATAAACAGTAAACGCGAAAAATATCATAATTCAAAGTTTAAAGCAAATCCGATGCAAAACTGGCAAACATCTTTTAATATTATTAGTTTCATGAAATGGGTACAAAGCTTTAAAAGAGTATAACTCTGGAACGGTAAGAGCAAATTTGAATTTCTTAGTTTCAGTTTTTAAAAATTTAACCATCTTTTAAACTGCATCATTAGTTTTTTCCACTTTTCATAGAATTTTTAGAGTTATAATGCGTTTTTTACAAAAATTTATGAAAAATTTACGAAAAAAATGTAATATGGTACCTAAAAAAAATGCAAAGCCTAAACTCACGGTTTATGCTCATAAAAGTAAAATTTGGACATTTTCCTTTCAAATACTGATTTTAAAACAAAGAAAATCGTGGTTATTTACCATGTTATAAGTAAAAATCGAAATCAAATGGAAAACCCCATTTTTAGGGAAATTCGATTTGTGCGACCTCTAAACGTCTTTCGAAAAATCTGAAAAAATCGCAAAAATTCTTTACTCTATTAGCATTCAGAAAATCGAAAAAAAAATTTTTTTGGGACCCTAGTGACTTAATAATATAAGGTTATCCTTGTCGCACTAGGATGTAAGAATAATAACAAATTGAATTGAATTTTTGCATTACTTCGGCTTCTTCTGTTCTTCTTCGTGACTTTGTTCGTCCCCTGGGGGCTAGGGCTGGGGAACTCTGCTCTAATAAGTACCTTTCCCTGTTTGAATTGGTAAATTTAAAAAATCATTTAAATTTTGTTATAATTTAATGTTTAAACTATTATTTGGATGTTCTGTTACAGTTTAATAATTTAGCTACATCTTACATATTTATATATCGCTTTGAAGAGATTGGAATTTGCTCTGAATACCAATTTCTGCCGTAGTTTTCCTTTGATTTTCTATTCTAAAGTTGTCAGCGTTTCAGTTTCTTCGCTGGTTTGGCTGTCCAATTGTATTGTTACACTGGTTTGATGCTGTTCCTTATTGTGAGTGGTCAAATGCTGCTCCAGAATGCTTTTCCGTGTAAATGTTTTCTCGCACTGGGAACACTTGTGGGGACGTTCTCCCGTGTGAATGCGCAAATGTTGCTTGAGATGACTGGAAAATCGAAATGATTTGGAACATTGGGTACACTTCAAGGGACGTTCGTCATTGTGAGTGCGCAGATGATACTCTAGATTGCACTTTTGAGTGAAGGCCTTGGGGCACTGAGTGCACTGATAGGGTCGTTCTCCGGTGTGGGTATTGAAATGTTGCTCCAGGCTGCTTTTCCGTGTAAATGACTTGGGACACAGGGAACAGACAAAGGGTCGTTCTCCGGTATGACCGCGCAGGTGTTGCCTCAAATGACCTGGTAGTCTAAAGGATTTAGAACAGTATGAACACTTTAAGGGACGTTCTCCAGTATGGGTGAGTAGATGATAATCGAGATTGCATTTTTGGGTAAAACCCTTTGAGCACAGCGAACACTTAAAGGGTCTGTCGTCGCTGTGAATGCGCATATGATTGTCCAGATAACCTTTTTCGGCAAAGGTTTTGGGGCACTGGGGGCATTCAAAAGGCCTTGATCTGGTGTAGTTGAAGGTCTGTGAGCAGGTTTGCAAGTGTCGGTCCAAATTAAATTTGCGACTGAAGCTTCTGGAGCAGTGCAGGCAGCTGTGTTGAGGCTCCAAATCGTTACCCTCCTCCGGCAGGTAAGTATCAAGCTCTTCATTTTCACATTTGAGATATTCCAAATCCTCTTCGCTTACGCTATCGCAGGTGATGCTATTCTCTTGCTTGACTTGCGGCCAATCCTCGTGGGCCAATGATTCCAAGAAAGTTTTGGGTTTGCTCTGCTCCAGCTGCTCCCTGAAGCAGTGCAGGCTTTTTAGAAATCGCTTTTTGAAATGAAAGGCAATTTTGGCATCTGCCAAGCAGGAATGGCATATACGTCCCGGTAGTCCTTCAGCAGGTGAGCCCACTTCGCCAGTTATCTCCTCTATGAGATTCAACAAGCTTTGTCCCTCGTCAGAGGTGGAACAGTCGGTAAAGATGTTTAGCCAAGTGGTGTTGTCCTCGTCAGACACTGAAGTGGTCATGCAAGTGCAGCATAGCTCTGCTAGATTTAGCTCCATGGCAAAAGGTGGTCTAATAACAAAGAAATTTGTTTAAATTACAAAAGTTAACAAAAAAATTCTTTGAAAGACGCCAACAGTGTGACCGTAAATGACAATGGTGAAAATACTTATTTGAACTAGTTCCATTTTATAAAATAAGTTGGTATTTTCACTTTCGCAAAGTTTTGGCGGAATTTAGTGCAAAGTCTTGTTATACAACGCAAAATATGTGCGAATATTTTTTTTTGTGTTAATAAAACTAGGTTTCATAGGTTTCTCTTAAAACTTTTTCATTAACTTTGATGTTAAAATTAGGGAAAAATATAACAAATTATTCTAAAATTTGTTGAAATACACAAAATTTAATTAAGTTTTATTAATGAAATGATGTAAATAATATCCAAATGTTCAAAAATCGCTTCAAATTCATTTAAATAGTTTTCTAAAACTCAAAAAACAAAGTAGAAAATTGTAAAATACAAATATATTTTATGTAAAACCGTTGATTTTAGCTTTAATGGCTGTTCCAGAAGTTGAAAAATGTAGAAAAGTTCACACCATCAAATAATTTGACAAATTTTCTCAATATTTTAATGTTAATTTGTCTAAATAGCCCTGATAGCAGGCTAAGCAGGATTTAAAACAAAAGCTATACTCATTATATGATAAAATATGGACGAAAAGTTTGTCAATTTGGTCAATTTATTTAAATTTTTATTAAAATTTCCTAAAAATACTAACAAAATCGTTGCTAGCTTGACCCTTATAATTTTAGTATTTCACACTTTACTCCCCAACGGTTACACTAATTTGGTGTGCTCTTCCCCTTTAATTTTGCCATCTCTAGTTCAGTCTCTCGCTTACTTTCGGTAGTCGTGGGTGGCGCATTTAACAATTTGCGTTCGCCAATTAAACAATTGCAAAAAAAATAATACAAAGTTGAAATCAAAAACCTTAAAAATAAAACAAATCATATATTAATTAAAGTGGCCTTTTGGTAAGCCTGCTGGGCCCTCTCTGTGTGGTAATTGCATGTTGTTTGTGTGCGTCTGTGTATGTGTGTGTGTGTGTTTGAGCGAGCGAGTGTATGTAAGCTGAGAGAGAGAGAGAGAGAGCCTTTTCACCAGAAAAATGTTAATTAAAGTGCTGAAAAATTTAAACAAATTTTAAAAATATTATAAACAAGTGCGTGTGTGTTTTTCTAGTGAGCAAAAAAAAGCCAAAAATACCCCTCAAGTAAAGAAAACTTAGCGGGAGACACCTGCCTGTTTTCTCTCAAAGTGCAAAAAAAAAAAACGCAACAACAACAACCAGATGCTCTATCAATTAATATTAAATGTTGTTACTTGAAATTTACAATATTAAACAACTGCGTCCTTTGCGGGGGGTGGTGGCATTATCTACAAATTGTGTTTTTTTGGGGCTGCCACCTTGTTCGATTTTTTGTTGTTGTTGAGCAGCAGAACTGTCCACTGACGTCGTTACGTTTGTTGTTGTTGCTGTTTGTGCAAAAACAAAATAAATGTGTTTGTTTGTGTTTTAATATTTGATTTTGTTTTGTTTGTCTACGTTTTCGCCTTTGCTAAAATAATCAGCTGCTACTTGTGACGTCGACATCAACGACAACAAAAACGTTACCGCCCACAAAATATATAGAAAAATATTAACGGGAATTTATTGAGGTGAGTTTTCTTTTTTTAAATTTAAATTGGAAAATTTTGTAAAGGAATTGATTATTTTTAGAATGGTTATACAATTTTTGTGGAATTAATTTATTTTGGAAGGGGGTTTTCATACACTTGCAAATTATTCCCCTCTTGGGGAACGCAGGTTTACTATGAGCGAGAATCACCTGATAGAGATGGCAAAGAGAGAGAGAGAGAGAGAGAGTAAAATTGCCTTTCATTTTAAGCAGGGTCAGTCAAATGAAGAGAACAGAAAAATGTGCCTGCGAACCTGTTCAATCAGCCGACTCTTGCTCAACCGCTCGTTGCTTTTGGCGGTATGAAGCTGATTTTATTCAACGCTGAGTTTTGTTGATAGATTAAGTAAGAGTTGGAACTTTTGAGAAAAAACTGATTTTAAAAGTTCTCTGAAACAGACACAAAGAGCCTTCTTCTGTGACAACTCTGTTGCTACAGATATCAAATTTATTGTCTTGTTTTGGAAACAAAATTTTATTCCTATATATACATACTTATATTAGTCATTTTTAACGACTGTTCATATGAAATATACCACAAAGCTTGTTCCCGACTTTGAGTTCGCTCAAATCGTGCGGAAACGCAATTAATATTTGCTCCTTTTTCTAAAAATTGATTGTGGTATTCGGCTTTTATCTGTAAATGTCCATTAATATTCATTTGAAAATGATTCAACCGAATGTTTGAATCGTTTCTTTCGACATCGAGAAAAGTTCTGAATAATTTGAATAACACAAAAAAAGTTTGTATATATGAGAAAAATGTTATATCGATTTCTGATAAATGCTAATGGAATAGCCGGTTCCTAACCAAACCGAAACAAAGAGTAACCGAACTGGGGTACAGTGTTAAACAGTGATGCAAACCGCTCGGAAATAAGGACTGGTTCGGTTCAGTGGTTTACACCAGTTTTGAACAGCCGGTTCGGTTCATTACATGGTGTTTGGGGCTTACTGAACCGCGGTTTCGGTTCGGTTTGCGCTGTATTCATTTAACAAACTAAAGAAATGTATTTTTGAGACATTTTTGTAAATTATTTAGGTTAGGTTTAGGTTTTTTAGTCAGGTTCATTGAAATGTTTAATAAACCTTTCATTTTATTAAACTCAAAGTTAGCTTTGGAAAACATAACGATATCTTAAGACTGTGTTATTTAATGAAGATATTTCCATTCGATTGATTGCATTTCAAAACAGCAGGAATATATATTATAGTAAAGTTTCATCGATATTGCCTCTTAAGTACTGATAAATCAAGTTTCAGTGTGGGAAATGCTAGTTCTACTGACCTTTGTGTGGCTGAAATTGCTTAAGTTGATTTTCCTGATAATTATTCCAATATTTATTTTTATAAAGATATAGGTAAACGCTTTTCGCCATCAAACGCTTCAATGCAATTAACAATCGATATTTTACTTTATGATGGAAATTAGTCCTTATATTTCCAACTCGTCTTCTTATCGGGTTCAAAGAATTATCCTTATGTTTTCATAAACGATTTCAGATCTTTTTTCCTTCTTCTTTTAGCAGGTTTGATTTCTGGTAGAGGTAACAAAATCAAAACTTGGCCTGTTCCAATTTGATAGATGGTTCGTACCCTCTAGAGATATTTAGTAATTAAGATTATTTATCCATTTGACAAAGAAGTGGTTAAGATTGGATGGTACGGATCGATCGGACGAGTTATAAAGAAAACAAGCAATTTTTATGGGCAAGCACTGTCCACTTTTTGTGGCTTTTTTATTTAAAATGATAAGATATATACAAACTTTGGGGGTAGAGTTTGATTGGTCCGAAATATATCTTTACCATATTTTTCGTGATCAGTTGTGCACGCACTTGCTTTCTACCAAATACAAAGGCGACTATTCATAAACCGAATGGATTCTAAGCGATGTCGGATTGAGATAGTTCTTTAAGTCCGCTACGGATAGGCGACACAAGTAATTTAACATACTTCGTCACATATTTGCAGGTCAAACTCTACACGATCGGCAGTGGCATCATAAAACAATATTACACAATTAAAAAATTTCCGCACTTAAACATCAAATAAACCTTACTAAAAGGGAAATTTTTTGGCGAGAGATTCAACCCTGTTTTTAGAGATGAAACTTCAACTGGAGCATCTGATGTAAACTTTCTTTTAAGAAAATGATATCTTTTCTCAAAGTTCTGTGGCACCGAAAATTTTCGGAAATTTACAAACCAACCGTCAGCAAAATCTCTAAATTTCATTTGGCACCCCCCAATATATGGTTGCTCTCGAAAACCACTTCTGTTTTTGTCACGTTCGAATAGCTTCCAATTTTGGATTATTTGTGAAAAAAAACTAAATTTAAACCTAATTAAGTGCTCGCTAAGAGCTATATTGTACAAGTAAAAAACGAATTAAAGAATTCGATTTAAATTTACTTTTTTGCTGAAAGTTTAAGTTTGTGCAAAAGTATGTAACAGGGAGAAGGAATCATTTCCGACCCTATAAAGTATATATATTCTTGATCAGCATCAACAGCCGAGTCGATATAGCCATCTGCGTCTGTCCGTCTGTCTGTCCGTCTGTCTGTCCGTCTGTCCGTCTGTCCGTCCGTATGAACAAACAGATCTCCAGAGATGGTAAGAGATAGAGGTTTGACATGTATGGGACAAATGCTTCTTATACTTGCAGGCAGATCAAGTTTATTTTCAATTTTTGCCACGCCCCTCCCGCCCCCACAATTTTGAAAAAACGTCATATCTCCCACAGTTTTGTAGATAGATGATTTGTACCTTCTAGAGATAGTTAGTCATTAGGAATATGTATCGATTTGCCAAAGAAATGATAAAGATCGGACGAGCGGTTCTCAAGTTATGAGCAAATAAGTGAATCTGAATCACTCCGGCCACCCCCGCCACCCACCACCCACCCTTTCACAACCAACGCCGCACAATCTTAGAGAGAGAGAGAGAGAGAGAGAGAGAGAGAGAGAGAAAGGGAGAGAGAGAGAGAGGTACAGAGTATATTATAGTCGGGCTTGACCGACTTTCTCACTTGTTTTCATTTCAATTTGTGCGACGGTCAGGGTTCGACAGAATGGAAATGCCCATATGCTAAAATAGGTCAAAATAGGTCAAAAATATGCTCTACTAAAATACCACTCAAATTCTGTACTTATGATTAGTACGATAAAAATACTGAACACAAAAGTTACGCACACAAGCAAGCGCTGTAAATGGTTCGGTACTATTCAAAGGCGCAATTACTGTAGGGTTCCGGTTTCTCGTACGGTAAGCGTCGTCGTTCAGACCGCAAATTTCGATTTATCATTAAAATCGACTCGGAATATTGAACAGGGCCCATATTATTTATACCCTTGGAGAGGGTAAATCGTATATAATGAAGGAAGCATCTCCGACCACATAAAGTATATATTCTTGATCAGCATGACGAGCTGAGTTGATATAGCCATGTCCGTCTGTCCGTCCGTCCGTCCGTCCTGTCCGTTTGTTTCTATGCTATTTCCTCCGTCAGTTTTAAAGCTATCTTAACCAAACTTTGCACGAAGCCTTTTGGTACAAAATAAGCTGCATTTGTCGGAGCTGGCCGGATCGGATGACTATAGCATATAGCTGCCATAGGAACGATTGGTTGAAAAGTAGTTTTTGTGGAAAAACTTTTTGTTTTTAATGCTATGGCCCCCTCGTATTTATAAGTATTCTATGATTTCACATAATTTCACCGAGATTTATCAAAATCGGACAACTATATAGTATGGTCAATAAAAAGATAGGTCTGAAAAAAGTCTTTAGTAGGAAAATTTTTTGTTTTCAATGCTATCGCTCCCAAAATCGTTACTGAGTAATATGATATGCTAACACACAATTCTGTCAAGTCTGATTCAAATCGGATGACTATAGCTATAGCTGCCATAGGAATGATCGGTCGAAAAAATAGTTTGTGAGAAAAACTTTTTGTTGTCAATAGTAGCGTCTTTGTACGCTCTAGTTATGAGTATTATCTGTCTCAACACAATTTTGGAGAGCTTGATCAAAATCCGATGAATATATCGTATAGCTGTCATATAAAAAACTGGCCGCACATATCATGCTCCTTGGGTAGAGCCGAGCCCCTATTTTTTATCATTATAAATATTCTGGATATTGTTACATGTTCAAATTAACCAAAAAATGGAAATTCCTTTTAAAAACACCTGCATTTCCGTTCTTTTTTGTTTGAAAAATCTGGAAAATTGCAAATTTGAATTTACTAAATAGCTGAAATGACAGTTTCTAGCTATCGACCTTACAAAATAGCTAGGTCTTGTGGGAAAATAGCTAAATTGACAAACACTGATGGCCGGTTACAAAAGAATTGGGCTTAGTTTATGAGTCAGTTAGAATTTTATTCAAATTTTTGTTCAGCTTAAACTCTGCCTATATTTTTTGCTATTCCTTTTTGCCGGAAGAGTTCAATTTGTTGGCAGAGAATATGCGGGGTCTGGACCGGCAGCTTGCGCAATTTAATTGCTTAATTATTTTGCTCTGACAAATGAGAGAACCGGCAAAATGTTACAGATACATGGAAACATATTACATTTCCACCAAATGTTTGCAGTTCTATTCTTTGCCAGCTAATGAGAGGGGAGTTCAAAGCACTTGCCACAACCCAATTCCCAGGGCTAGTTGGTAGGGAGAACACCGAGAGCGAACTGCTTGCTGAGTGCTGGCCAAAGCTGAAAACCAGTTGGACAAGATTTGCAGTTGTTGTTGTTTATTTTTGCCAGAGATTTGAATGGCGCTTAGAAGACGAAGCATATAAGTTATTCGCTTCAAGTTCAAAGCGAATTTTGTGTTGCTGTTGAAAGCGTTCTAAAAAATATACAAAACAATAAATAGAAATGTACCTAGAGACAGCAGGAGATGTGTATATGAAAATATTGAAAGATATTTTGCAGATGTGCTTTGTGGGTGGGTGTAGTTTGTTTAAGGAGGATTTGCTTTCTTTTTTTTGGGGGGTCATAAACAGAAATACTTGCAATTTTTGCCTATTTTTTTGTGGTTTTGAATTGAATTCTCACCTTTGACCCCTCCGTCTGTGTCTAATGAAACTTGATTTGATTATCACTCACACACGCAGGCACACATTTTGTCGCACATTTTGATTACAAATTTTTTTTTTCCAACAAATTGAATGCTCATTTCAAGCTTATTTGCCTTCAGACAGCCAAGTACATAACAAGAAAATATCGCAACAAATATTGAAGGGATGTTGTTGCCGCCAAACTGGAAACAGGCTGCGGCTTCTGCTGCCTTGAAGCTATTTTTAGAGACATCCAATGAACATATTTTACACAGGCTAAGCTGCCGGGGGATTGACAAGCTTTTTTGCTGCCTTGTTTGCTGCCTGCATATGTGTCCCACCCTGGATTTGAAAGCATCACAAATTAGCCTACAGAATGAGAATTTATTTTAATTTTATTTAATAACAAATATTGATAAAAATTGGAACTTTAAATTGCCTTAAATTTTTTCAGCAACTTTGGTTTCATCAACGTTATAAACGAATTATTTGAGATTTTTAGGAAAAACTTTGAAATTCTGAAGAAGGTTCAATTTGAAGGCCGGGTCCTTAACTTATCGAACCTAAACTTATTGTTAGAATCAGGAATGCAAACTGGTTCTGAAACAAACTGCTTTTCGTGCGTATGATAATTTTGAACCGAAGCGTAACCAACGATATGCGGCGCTGGCATGGATAGGTAGCTGCTAGCTGTCTGTTAAAACAGGCAAAGATCGCTGATGATTTCACAGAGATACCAATGAAACAGCTGTACGATCATGTTTCTGTTATTAAAGTTATGTGCTAGCATAACGAGACCTCGAGACGGCATAAAATTGAATCCCGAACCGACAGGTTTGGTTCATTTCATCGACAAGTTTTAGGAAAAATTTCTGTAATTTTTTGGAAACTGTATTAAAAATTCAACTATAAGAAAAGCATCGTTCTAACCATCTCTAAAAGGAAAGCAAACTGACGGGTTGCTACCGGGTGCAAGTGTTTCAACGAAACGCCCTTTTGTCCATTTTCTCAATGTCCGGTTAGTCAAACTTACCGGCAAGTTAGCCGAATTTTAGTGTCTCATGCTGTCTTTGGCGAAAACCTGCCGGCAACTTTAACCGCCGGCTAATTTCGATGGGGTTACAATTTTAACCGGCCTACAAGTTTCGATAAAACTAGTCGATATTTTGCTAATTGCCAAGCCAATAAATGCAAATAAATAAACGAATTCGTTGCATCCACGAAATGAAATTGGGAGGCAGGCAATAAGACAGGAAGAGACATGCGGCGATCTGGAACAGAAAGTCCAGCAGAATGGCAGCCGCCGCATTGGCTAATGTCTTGACCGCCGCGCCGGCAAATTCAAAATGGCACCAATCGCAAAGCAGGCAAACTCACTGCCCGCCGTTAACGAAATCGAAGGATCAACTAGGCCAATAGCCTTACGATTTGTCTCTTGTGATGTGGCAATCCGATTGTGATCCAACTGCTGATACGTGTGCACCGTAACGAAAATACTATCCACACGCACTGCCAGCACCAGGAACGGTATCACCACAATGGCCAACATGGCGACAAAGAGTAAATAACGGAGCAAAGAGTAAATAATGGTCTTGTTTAGCAGAACAACTTGCTCCCTGACCAAGTATAAATTTGCACTGATCCTTCTGCTGAACTCGAGTGATGCAGTATCCAGATAGCCAATTATCAAGTAATCAAGTATCATGATAGAGGAGCATGTATGAAAGAAATAGTACGCTACTTTGAAGTGATACTGCTCCCACCAATAGTAATTGTGTATCGATAGGCATGCTATCGATAAAAACATGCGCATTTTGTGCATTGATTGCAAGGATAAGACTTCTATCGCCTGTTTATTATAACAATAAATACTAAAATATAATTAAACCTAATTGTAACTTTTTAATGCAGAATTCATGTTAACACGGATCGCATTTAAGAATTACCCCGCCCCGGGGCAAATGATGGTTAGCAAAAACTAGCTTATTGCATTAAGTTGGTTTAAGCTACTTGCTCGGGATAATTTGTTCTGCTGAACACGCCCAATGCAAGAGAGTACAGGGAGGGGGCTAATTATTTAATAATGGTGATGAAGTCAAATTTTTTCAACGAATTAGGTTGACAAATTTAGCATGTCCATATAATTCTTGCTAGGACTAGACATAAACTGGCTCTGCGATCTCATGCAAGTGGTAGCTTCCTCATCATTGTGGGTGACTTCTTTGGAGTCAGATTTTCTCGGCGAACCGTGCAGTTATTCATCTGTCCCACGCTAAGGCATTACTGGCTTTCACAAACACACAGAGTCTGATTGATTTGTGCTAAAATTTTAGAAGTCAATTAAATATTTTAAAAGATTACATATCATAAATAAAATCTTACAATCATTATTAACCTCATTTTCCAATCCTGGGGATCACCAATTTTTTGGAAAATGGACGAGACTCCAACGATGCTGAGAATGCCGCCACCAGTGCGATAATTTTTCGCTTATCAGTTGCAAATTCTTCACGCGACCGTTTTTTAAGATCTCAAACTTTTCCCGTAAGGCTTTCCAAGCGCGGTGAATTCCGGCTTGAGCGGAATATATTTGACTCTACAAGGCCCACCAGCCACAGAAAAGTTTTTCCCTCTTCGCCTTTTCGATGCTTCAACTTGATTCATAATTGCTAGCAATTTTAATCAACTTTTTTCTGCTAAATGATTTTCAGCAACAGCAATAGAATTAAGAAAACCAAAACAAACCCAGGTGATTCGTTGACACTGTCTGGTCACACTATGGCAGCGATAGCAATTTATCGATATCGGGCGAACCTGCCGGTAAGTCTTGTTGAGAAAACCAAATGTCTTACCGGCAGGTTATTCTGCCCGGCAAATTTGACTTGATCGTGTCACAACCAAAAAAATCTGAGAGAGCATAATGGTCAAAGAACCTTGACTGTGTTTGGTTTTTATTTAAGTGCACTTTGAAATGGATTGCTTTTGATTGGATTTAAGAACTTACTGTCTCTTTAACTATTTCGAGTTTTGGTTTGAGACCTAGCGAAGTTAGGGGTTCATAATTCGGCCCATAAAACATTAGTAATAATAATAATAAAATTATTTAAAATCAATAATGCATTATATAATAAATTTATTTGTAGATCTCAAATTATTCACACCCGTTTTCAATTTCTATTAATGGTAAAAGAATTTGAAAACATTAGCTAAAAACATTTTGGCAACAAAAAAATCAAAGATCAACACCATCGGTTTCGGAAATGGAGCATTTCAATTCCGATTTCGCATAAATTTGATATAGAATGATTAAAGTTGTTCTCACTCGAACGGTTTTTGGCAGAGAGAGATACAAGAGAGAGAGAGAGAGCGAGTTGGCTCTATTTTTAATATCTCTCTTGATTTTTTCAACTCAACTTCTTGTCAGCTCAACCAAGCATTAATAGCCCTCTATATGTGAATCTGCAAAAGTGTGCAACGGCTGAATGAGCTGGCGTGTCATTTTATACATGAAATGCATAAGGTACCGGGTTAAATTCCCAGTCAAGCCCGCACAAATTTTTCTGTGTTTTTCTGCAAAACTTAAATGCAACGAGTCCAAAATCAATCATGTGTTTTTCTCTGTTGAGTTTAAAATTTTCTTGAAATCGGATCAATATTAACTCAAATTAAGTTCTTAGGTTAGGTAAGGTTGCGATGGCTGAGAGTGACAAGTCGCTCTACCACTTAGGCCACGTTGGGCCCATGGTATACTAAACAAGGTAGGCCTACTCACCTCGGCTTCTTGACCTTGTTAAATTTCAGTCAGTAATCAACTGTTGTAAGCGAAGACTCTGTGGACGAATTTTTTGTGTTTAACTTAGTAGCTTAGTAGGCTTTGTTTGAAATATATTACTCGTTTTTAACACAAATATAAGGAGCTGTGAGAGAGCGAGTGAGCCTACCTTGTTTAGTATACCTTGGTTGGGCCCATTGCGATGCCATATTTATTTACAACTACTGCAGAAGTCATGGTAATTGACGCCTAGGTTGCTGCGTGTCTGCCAATAAGACAGTGACCCGTCTTATTACGGTTAGTCTCTACAAGGTTTGTCTATAATGTCTACTGGTCAGTCTCGTCGTCGTCTTCCATTTTCTAAAGTGTCTGCGGTGTGACTATCATTCGATTTCATACAAATACTTTAACACTACAAACTTTTAGCAGTCTCCAGGTCAATAAGTTGTGATTTTTGTTCATAACTTTTACAAAATAAGACACACTTCTTCAGCAGTCTTTGCCTATCCTCAGTGAATCGACATCAATAGCAAACGCCAAGTCACAAAAGTCTTTGAGTGAGTATACGCCCCATATCAGGGAATTTTTCTCCCCTTAGCTAACACAGCTTAACATTTGTCATCTGATCTAGAAACCAAGAGTATTTGAATCACTTCACATAGAAAGGCAAAACGATTTATAAGAGTTTACACGAAAACCTCTAAAGATTACTGGGACACCCCCCTGATTTACTGATAACCATTTGTAAAACCATAATTCAAAGAAATCTTCAGAACTTGAGTAAACTTATTTGCTCATCGATATCGTTTTTATATTTTTGCACTTAAACGCTTAACAATTTCTTTGAACCAACAAAAATTCCCTGGAACTCTGTTTGTGCTTATTGAACATGTGTACCCAATATTCCGATAAGAAAAAGACTAGTTAATATTTCAATTAAAACAGCGCAAAAATCAAACAAAGCCAATAAAAATGAACGTACCCAACCCATGGCCAGGGCCATAAAAACCTGTAGACAAGCCACATTTATGACAAGAATAGATAGACCAAACGAACTGATAAGGCCATAAACCAAAAGTATAAAAAAAAAACACAAATTTGAACAATTTACAGCAACGAAAGGTCTTCTCTCCCAATCTCTGGTCAAAAATTGATAAGATTTCAGTTCCAAACGACCTTGGCTAATAAAAAAAACGCTGAAATGCGTTGTCTCGACATGCAAATTTACTTCGGGGTTGTTAATTAACAAAGAAAAACCCTAACAAACACATTTTATGTTAATAAATTCCACATGGAAATAGAGCACAAACTGGTTTTGTTGGCGAGTGCCAAAGCACCGAAAAATGATACCAAAAAGACCCCAAGCAAACGGCAATCAATTGGAATTGTTAATTTTGTGTGAGCGATACAAATTTTGTGGTCACACCGAGAGAAAAAGGGTTATAAATTGTGACTTATTTTGAGTTTTTTCAACATTTTCTAAACCATTTTGACCAAGACAAACCCCCTTCCATCCAAGCAAGCGTAACGCCAGTCAGTAGACTAAAAATAAACACAAAAAACACTAAATAAAAGGGGAAATGAAGGCGGCTTGCCAAATATGCAAATTAGTGGCGAGCGAAGGAGTGCAACTTTTTAAAGTTCAGCGCCCCCTTTACACAGAGTGATGTAAAAAGTCTGTTGGAGGTGGTGCTTCGATTACGACACAAAATGTTGACCCACAAACCAAATAATTGATTTTACTAAACACCACCAACCCGCCAAGGTTCAGTTCTTTAGGCTCATGTCAACCCCCTCCCCACACACACACACCTGTCTAATTCCTGGAAGCAAAC